>VMDO01012125.1:0-63575 GCA_007922755.1 Pedetes capensis | reverse complement strand
TCTCTAATTCCATCCATTTTGCTGCGAATGACCCTATTTCATTTTTCTTGATTGCTGAATAGTATTCCATTGTGTATATATACCATAGTTTTTTTATCCATTCTTCTGTTGAAGGGCACTTTGGTTGATTCCATATCTTTGCTATTGTGAAAAGTGCTGCATTGAACATGGAGATGCAGGTGTCTCTATGGTATGATGATTCATCTCCCTTTGGGTAAATTCCCAATAGTGTTATAGCTGGGTCATATGGTAGTCTCAGACTGTTTCTTATCTGATATTGGACATATTCGGAAGTTTTGAGAAAGGCCATGGCTCACCTTTGTATACCTTAGCATATAAACCTCTTCCTTCTGCCATGGGGCAGAGGGCAAGGATCCTCCTGCCGCTGCCCAGGTGGCACTCCTTTTCTTTCTCTGGCACTAGGGGCTTGAACCCAGGACCTTAGGCATGCTAGGCAAAGTGCTCTACTACTGAGCTCCACTCCCAGCCACTTTGGCAAGAAAATTTTTTTTTTTTTTTTTTGAGAATGGTGATCTTTCTGCCTTAGCCTCCTGAGTTGCCAAGACACATTTCTATCTGTAAGTCCCCCAATAAATTGTACTCTGTGGAACCCTGGATCATTCTGCCTCTTCCTTCAGTCTCTTGGCCCCTCTTGCCTTTGGCAGCTGGTTCTCATACACCAGGACTGGGCTATACTAAACAGAGAACATAGGAGCTATTGCTTCGTTGAGAGTGAAATAATCGGCGTCTTACCAAGAATGTTTTAGTAGGAAGGAAACAGGCTGATAATCAGGAAACTTGTGTATATTGTGTTATGAGGCAGATCCAGAAATGGTCAGGAAGAAAATCTGGAGTTAGCAGTGTCAAGTGATCAGAGTCCAGATCCCAGCCCCTGTAAACTCTGTGACCTTGATAAGTAGCTTAACTCCAAGCCTCAATTTGCTCATCTGCCAAATAGGAATGCAGTATCTGATGTAACTACCTAACAGTGTGGTTTGTGATAAAATGGTAGCAAAGACGTCACACAAATGCAAAGTGAATCTCGTACTAATAATGTGATGGTCACAAACCCACCAGGATTTGATGAGCTCAAAGTTCTTTTAACCTATGAGACAAGGAGGTAGCCAAGGACCACCCTCTTTTCTCTAAAACTTGTTGTAGTTGTTCTTGTTGTTGTTGTTGTTAGGTGCCATCGTGTTGTGTCCAACTCATAGCGACCCTCATAAGGTTTTCAATGGCAGATTGTTTCCGGATTGCCTTGGGAGTGGGTTGCCACGTCCTTCTCCCATTTTTGTGGTGCTGGGAATCGAACTTGGGACCTCAGAGACTGCAGAGTGGTGCTCTACCAACTGAGCTAAATCCCAGCCCCCTCTAAAACTTATGAAACCCTAGTTCCCCCAGGACACAGAATCCTGGGGATATAATCAGGATCACGTCTGCAGTCAGCATTCATATTTCTTGACTTTTTCCATCATTAGCAGTGGGAGATGCAGCCAGATGCAGGAGTCCACCCCTGAGGGGCCTCCCTCCACTCAGGTGTGGCCAAGATCTTGACTTACGCCCCAGAGAAGAATTTTACAATGAGTCAGTAGGAAGCAAAGTTGAGGTTTAATAAGTAAGGATAATACACACCCAAAGTGTGGGTGTGGGATTCTCAAGAGAGTCATACCTGAGGGTTTTAACAACAGCTGTCTATGTGATTTTGTGGTTTCTGAAATTACATCGTTCAAAGGATGTAATTTACAACCAGTTTCAAAGATTAAGCAAAGTTTAAAAAATAAGTAAAAGTATAAGGCAGGGCACAGTGACACACAGCTGTAATCCCAGCAACTGGAATTGAGGCAGGAGGCAAGAGGATCACAAGTTCGAGCTCAGAGGCAACCTGTATAATTTAGCGAGACCCTGACTCCAGATAAAAAATAGTCTGGGAGGCAGAGACAGGAGGATGGCAAGTTCAAGACCAGAGGGAGTCTATATAACTTAGCGAGACCCTGTCTCAAAAAGTAAAAAAAATGGGCTGAGAGTGCAGCTCAGTGGTCCAGCACTTGCAGAGCATGCAAGCGAGAGGCCCTGGGTTCAACCCCCAGTACCACACACACACACACACACACACACACACACACACACACACACACAAAGATAAAAAATAGTAAGGAGGCTGGGGTTGCAGCTCAGTGGTAGAGCACTTAGAAAGTATGTGCAAGGCCCTGGATTCAATCCTTAGTACTGAAAAAAAAAAAATTAAGTAAAAAAGTATGAATTCGTTTACTTGTTTTTCTTATCTTAAAGAATTTCCCCAAGACTGAGGGTGGTGGGATGGGGAGGAAAAACAATGAGGAAGGATAAAGGAGAGGAAAATTTCGATGTGAATAGTACAACTTCATGAGTGCGTGGGGTAAATAGGGAAATATAGCCAAATATGCATGTGAGTTTGACTACATATTAGTCAGAAGTTTCCATAAACCTCATAAGTTGATAAAAGTGGTGATTAATAGTTGCATCATGGCAAAAGCAAATGCTGCAATACTCTGTACACCACCAACATTTACCAATAAAGGGGAAAAATAACTTTATTTCCCTTTGTAGCTGGTTGCAGTGGCACATGTCTATAATCCCAGTGACTCAGGAGACTGAGGCAGGAGTATCATGGGTTTAAGGCCAGAAGCAGTCTCTATAATTTAGCGAGACCATGAGTCAAAATAAAAGATAAAACATAAAAAATAAATGGACTGGGGTGCAGCCCGGTGGTAGAGTACTTATAAATTACGTGCAAGTACTTATAAATTATGAGTACTTATAAATTATGCACAATTATGTTGGACATAATTCAATCCCTCAGTACCACAAAAGAAAGAAAGAAAGAAAGAAAGAAAGAAAGAAAGAAAGAAAGAAAGAGAAGAAAGAAGAGAAGAAAAAAAGAAAAGGAAAAAAGAATTTATTTCTGTAAATGAAATTGTAAAGTGGCTCATGACATTGTTCATTGTTCAATTGTGCATTGTTCACGTTTATGGATGACAAAGGAGTGCTAGTACAGTTGAACTCAAAGGTCATGTATGTTTTGGCCTTAAGTATGGTTTATTACCTGTTTTAACATTATTATTTAAATTGGGCGTGGTGGCGCAGCTCAGGAGGCGGAGGCAGGAGGATCGCAAGTTCGAGACCAGAGGCAGGCTGTGTAACTTAGCGAGACCCTGTCTCGAAAAGTAAAAAAAAAAAAAAAAAAAAAAAAAGGTCTGGAGGTACAGCTCAGTGGTCCAGCACTAGTAGAGCATGCAGGCGCGAGGCCCTGGGTTCAACTCCCAGTACCGAAAAAAAAAAAAATTATTATTTGAGAAAGCCTCAAAAAGGGATTATTGTCTCAGTGCAGGCAGTCTTTACAGAGGTTTTGATGGCAGTTGTGTGGAAATTCTTGGCTCTCAGTGAGAAACGTACACTGGATCCCTAGGGATGAAAGGCCCTTTCCCATCCCACGTCCCCTTAGTTTTCTCTGTCTTCCTATCCTGCCTCAGTTCCCCTACATGCTGATGCAAGAGTCTCAGACCCATGCAACCCTGCCCCAGTGTTCCCTGAAGTCCCCCAGGACACCCCTGCATCCATTGGACCCCCTCTGTAACCAGTCACCATCAGCGCCTCTGCCGCTGCCCAGGAAGCCTGGAAACAGGGTTATGCGTTCTATCCGTTGCAAGTCCCAAAGCAAGGCGCTGGGTCCCTCTGATGCTGCTGAAATTGCTGATTCTCTTTTCACCCTGGGCCCTTTTTCTCCCCCAAACTCCATGGTTCCTTTGGAAGCTGGCCCCGGGGCAAATGCTAGTAACCCATTCTCCCTTCCCTCTCCTAGGCTGACATTCTAACTCCTGGCCTGAAGGGGAGTTTTCTGCTGAGAGATTCCCAGTGGGGCACCCATGACCTCACTGGAGGAGCCCAGACTTCTGAATCTCAAGTTCAGTCTTCCTGCTAAATGACCAAATGGAAAAACATGGCGTCCTTTCTTTCTTCCACAGTTAGGAAAACATGACTCCCCAGATCCACTGACCACGGGTCCAGGACAAGCTCTGTTTATTTATGACAGACTTGGTCACTGCAGCCCACTGGCGAGCAATAACTGCTGAGGGATGGGGACGTCTATGCTAATTTAGGTCTGGGATATGTGAGAAGTTTGCTGGAGTATTCTTGGCTCTTAAGAGAGATAGATGGAGCCGGGTGCAGTGGCACACTTCTGTAATCCCAGTGGCTCGGGAGGCGGAGGCAGGAGGATCACAAGTTCGAGACCAGAGGCAGTCTGTGTAATTTATCGAGACCCTGTCTCAAAAAGTAAAAAAATAATGGGCTGGGGGTGCGACTCAGAGGTCCAGCACTTGCAGAACACGCAAGCACAAGGCCCTGGGTTCAACCCCCAGTACTGCAAAAAAAAAAAAAAGAGAGAGAGAGAGAGAGAGAGAGAGATGGGAAACCAGCCACTTTTCCCTCAGGAAATGGACAGAGAAGCATGGTTGCTGGCAGCCATCCTGTGGTCAGCAGGGAGTGGCCTTATTAGAGGGTAACAGGCAAGGAAAAAGGAGTAGAGTGCCTACAGCCAGCCACCTCCCAGTCTAGCCACGTGCTTTCCAGTCACCTGTAACAAAAATATCACTGTGAGCCTCCTGGGGGACAAAGGCTTTGGTCTGGTGGTCAGGGCTTCCCTGATAGATAGCATCCTTACAAATAGCATACTTGCTAGAAGGAAACAGAACAAAAATCACTCCTCACTTCTGCACTCATCCAGAAAGGATGATAAGACTGTGCGAGACAGACACCACCTCCCAACAATCACAAAGGACTTTGTTTAGTGAATTCTGCTCCCCTATCAAGACAGTTTGTTGTTGTAGTCAGGTCCTGTCGAATCGGGTCCAACTCATAGCGACCCTGTGTACAACAGATGAAACACTCCCCGATGAAGTGCTATACCAGGCACTACTGTCAGTGCTTCTCTGCTATTCATAGGGTTTTCAATGGTGGATTGTTTCAGGAGTGGATGCCAGGTTCTTCTCCCTAGCCTGCAGCATCTGGTAATCCCAGGCCATCCCCCATCCAAGGCCAAACTAGGCTGACCCTGCTTAGCTTCCGAGATCAGGCAGGATCAGATGCTAGGGTCCTATGGATCATGACAGTAACTGCCTAGATTTCTAACTTTTTTAGATGCCTGCTCTGAGCCCAGTCCTTTGAAGACATGGGAAATCTATTAACCCCTTGTGGACACAGTCCGCAGATGTAAAACATTCCTTCTCCTGAAGGCTCAACTCCTGCTATAAAAGGCAATGTTGCTCTGGGCAACAGTAATCCTTTACCACCCACCTTCCCATCTCAAAGGTGTACTCTATAATCTGTATCTTTAATAAACTTAGCCTATATTCTATACTAGGGCTGGGATTTGGCTCAGTTGGTAGAGCGCTGCACTGCAGTCTCTGAGGTTCCAAGTTCAATTCCCAGCACCGCAAACATGGGAGAAGGGCCTGGCAATCCACTCCCAACGCAATCCCGAAACAGTCAGCCATTGAAAACCCTAGGAAGGTCACTATGAGTCAGATACCGACTCGATGGCACCTAAGAACAACAACAACATATTCTATACTATAATTTCCAAGTCTCGTGTAGATTCTTTTATACAGGGAAACAGAAAAACCAAGGTATCTACTACCAGGGAGGGTAGGTAATTATTGCTGAGGAATGACCTGCCTACTGCCAGTACTCCAGACCCATGCTTCCTTCTCTGGACCTGCTTCCTGCCTCTCTCTCTCTCTCTCTCTCTCTCTCTCTCTCTCTCTCTCTCTCTGTCTCTCTCTCTCTCTCTCTCTCTCTCTCTCTCTCTAAATGCCGGCACTTCACTCTGGGAACATGTACAATTTCTTACCATTTATCTAAAAAACTCAAAACTCAGCTGCACTTCTCTGTTTTGTCCTAAAAGTCTCTTCAGCAATTGAGAAAAGCACCCTACATCTCCCCTGAGTGGAAATCCTAAAAAAAAAAAAAGAAAAAAAAAAAGAAAAAAGAAACTCTTCAGGACAGATGGTGACGTTAGAATTGTTGTTGTTGTTAGGTGGCGTCGAGTGAGTATCCGACTCATAGCGACCCTCATAGGGTTTTCAATGGCTGACTGTTTCCCGATTGCCTTGGGAGTGGATTGCCAGGCTCTTCTCCCATTTTTGCGGTGCTGGGAATTGAACTCGGGACCTCAGAGACTGCAGTGCAGCGCTCTACCAACTGAGCTAAATCCCAGCCCTTACAGCACCCCTAAAACCAATGACAGCCTCAGGATGCAACCTTCACAGTGGGTAAGGACAAAACTGTAGAATCAACTCAATTCCCTTTCTACGTATGTGCTGCTTGTTGTTGTTGTTGTTCTTCTTCTTCTTCTTTTTTGAGATGTGGTCTCACTATGTAGCCCAGGCTGACCCTGAACTCTTGAGCTTCCTGACTCTGCCTCCTGAGTGCTGGGATTAAAGGCATGCCCCACTCTCAATACATTTCTTTAAGGCACAAAAAGCATGTACTTTAGTACCTATGTTATGCTAAGATTCTTTGTTGTTGTTGTTGTTGTTTTCTGTACTGGTGGTGGTGGTGGGAGTGGGGTTGAACCCAGGGCCTCTCTGCTTTACTACTAAGATGTATCACCAACCCTTTTTCTAACTTTTCATTTTGAGACACAATCTCATTAAGTTGCACAGGCTGCCTCTGGCCTCAAAATCATGATCCCCCCGCCTTAGCCTTCTGATCTATGACAGGCATGTGCCATGGCACCCAACTATGCTCAGGTTCTTGATTCAGAGAAACTATGAGATGAGAAGTGGTTCTGTTTCATGAAAGTTGATGATACCAAGATGAAATCATTCTGGTTGGACCCAGTCAAAATCAGAGCTGGCAAGTAATCAAAGAAGAGAATTTATGATTGATTGAGATAAACACTGTTTCAAGGGCTTTCTAAAGGCCATAAGAGATTCCTTCTAGTTCTACAGGCACTCCGTGTTTTGTATGCCTTCTTTGTGAACAGATTTCTGTAAGAAAGTTACCTTTGTTTAATTTTTACTTTTTTCAGTACTGAGGAGTTGAACCCAGGGCCTGATCCATGCTAGGCGAGGGCTCTACCACTGACCTGAGCTGCAGCCCTTGCCCTTATTTTATTTTTTTATCTTGATTCAGGATCTTGCTAAGTTGTACAGGCTGCCTCTGGCCTTCAAACTGCCATCCTTCTGCCTCAGCCTCCTAAATCACTGGGATTATAGGCATGCTCCAAGGCACCCAGGGCTGGGATTTAGCTCAGTTGGTAGAGCACTGTGCTACAGTATCTGAGGTCCCAAGTTCAATTCCCAGCACCACAAAAATGGGAGAAGGACCTGGCAATCCACTCCCAAGACAATCCCGAAACAGCCATTGAAAACCCTATGAGGGTCGCTATGAATTGGACACCGACTTGACGGCACCTAACAACAACAACAACAACAACAACAACAACAACAACAACAACAACAACTTTTTGGTAGGCTTGGATTTAGCTCAGTTGGTAGAGCACTGCTCTGCAGTCTCTGAGGCCCCAAGTTTGATTCCTAGTACCCCTAAATGGGAGAAGGGCATGGCAACCCACTCCCAAGGCAATCCTGAAACAGTCAGCCATTGAAAACCGTATGAGGGTCACTAGGAGTCAGACTCGATTCGACGGCACCTAACAACAAGTTTTTTTTAAATGTATTTGAGTTGGCACTACATATAACATGAAATGCCCTAACTAATAAAGGAGTACTTTCCAAAAGTCCCTGCTCTCATATTAGCCTTAATTATTTTGCCACAAAAGCATTTCCTTCCTTTTTTTGGGGGGGGGGGCGGGAGTTAGTAGGGGGTTAAACCTAAGGCCTCACATGTCCTGTGCAAGTGCTTTACCACCATGTTGAACCCCAACCCATTTGTCAAGTTTTTAATTTGAGCCAGGGTCTTGTTAACTTATGCAGGCTGCCTCTGGCTTTGAATTTATGATCCTCAAGTGTCTGCCTCCCAAATCACTGGGATTACCAGCATGCACCACCATGCTCAACTATAAAACTTCATTTCAGGCCTGCACTGCTACACTATTAGTTACCTTACTTCAAGGAAGAAGGGAAACCAGGAAACCTGAATAGCAAAGTTTTTTACAAACATGACTGAGTTTGTATCAGATGTTTTCCTCTGTACTCAGAAGCCCTTTTCACTCACAGGCTTCTAGTCGTATTTACAAGTCCTTCCTAAACTGCCCTACCTCTCATCTCTGCCTGGCTTTCAAAATTTTCTACCTTCCTTACTATCCTTGCCCTATTACTCCTTTTGGAAAATACAGGTAAGGCTGCCTGCCCCCAATGTGACCATCCAAGGGGGTTCCAGCACTAGAAATGTAACACATTCCACATTTGCATCCTGTGCCCTGGTAAGGGTCGAGCTTGACATGTCTACCACCATCTTGGCCATATCACCATCTTGCCTACCCAGTGACCTTGGAATACAATCTAAAGCCTTTAGGATAAACAATGTTGTTAAGGCAGACAGCTGAGCTTTTCCAGCTGGATACTGATGCTGTTTCTGAACTGATATTTGACTTGCTGTTGTTGTTGTTGTTGTTGATGTTGTTGTTGTTAGAGCTCAGGTGTATTCCAGTCGCCCAAAACTATGAAAACTTTAGATTGTTAAGCTTAACAATTCAAATCCAATTCATTCTCGATTCTAGGCTGCATTCCATTTTTCAGACCTAAACTGCCCAAAGGAGACACAGGGGAATGTACCAGATACCTTTCTGAAGGTTATCTTCAGAGCTTTCAAACACCTCAACCCTTTCCTCATGACCTCCTGAAATGGCCTGGTTTTCTCCCACAAAGTGTGTTCTCCCTATGTAGGATGTTCTAGTTTCTCTCTGTAGTCCCTGAACCATAAAATTTCCTGCATCTCTCCAGGTTAAGGATGCGGCTGTCCTCCCATGCCTGCTCCCAAGGTGGCTTTCTGTGTGCTTACCTCTTGAGTAATGTAAAAGGAGACAAAGCTTAACAAATTTGAGAGTCTGGGATCCATTCTCGCAGTATTCCAGATGGGCCAATGACAAACTCCAAATCAGCCCCACACTTAAAAAAACAAAATAAAACAAAACCTTATTGAAATGTTTTTTCTTTTCTCCCATGGAAACTGTGCCTCCCAGGCATATTGCTCTTCATGTCTCTCTCCACTCCCAGAAGAACCTTCCCAGGCCTCTGCAGATTTTAATTTCCCCTCCTGGCACATGTCCACTTCCAAATCTTCTCTATGGCTTTGACACCTGGGCAAGGGGAAAGAAAACAAGCCTATAAAAATCTTAGATCTTAGACCTAATAATTTGAATCCAGAATGCGCTAGATTCCAGACTGCCTCCCATTTTTTAGCCCTAAACAATTGCCCAGAGAGGGTGCAGAAGAATCCAGCGAGCCCTTGCCTTTCTGAAGGTTATCTTCAGAGAGCATCATGTCTTCCCAATATTTCAACCCTTTCCTCAAGTCCTGTTAAAATGGCTTGATTTTCTTCCATGCAAACTGTTCTCCCTATATAGGATACTCTGTTTTTCTCTCTCCAGGAACAAAGAAAAATCTTCCCTGTGCCCACACAGCTCTCCACATTTGTCCACTTCCAGGTCTTACCTACAACTTTGCCTCCTGGGCAAGGTGAAAGAAAAGGAGCCTATGAAAATCTTTAATTTGAATTGTTAGGTCTGCTTTTGGGGCTGCAGCAGCCTCATGCAACCATGAAGACCAATGTGAGGGCCAACTCAGTAATCTGAGGATAATGGTACAGAAAAATGAAAAAAGACTCAGTGACATTACTGAGCTGTTAAACTAACTCTAAAAGGCTTTTTTTCAGGCTTCAAGTCATATAAGAACTGTCCTTATTACTCCAGCTAGAAGCATTCTAGATGATGTATACTCTCTCCAAGTGCCAGAAAAAATGTCAAATGCAAGCCCAGACTATGTTCTTACAACCTGAGGTCTTCAAAGGAGACAGACCTTCTCCTTACCAGTATCCAGTGAATATCAGGAAAGGACTCTAGCTGACCCTGTTCATTCTGTTTATCTGCCCCTGTGTCTGATCAAATGCTGTGCTATGATCAGCCTGGATGCAGTACTAGGTTATGAATCTCCCTTGCTATATTAGGCAGCTTGTCATCACTGAGGCAGAGAAGCCAATGAAGGCAAACCTATAGGGGTAGAGAAATTTGGGGGGGGGGCTTACACTTAGAGGATTTAGTCCACAGGGGCTAGAAGGAGTGGTGATGAGGCAGGCATCTGGGCAGATGGCCAGGCCGTGGCGGGTGGCCTCACAGTATGGTAGGGTAGGAGGCAGAGAGAGCATCCTGGAACCACAAGTTCAGGATGAAACTCCGAAGCCTCATCCCCAAGGAGCTACTTCTGAAAAGCTAGAATCTCGCCGCCCAAAGTTCTATGACCTCCACAAACAGCACCAGTAGCTGGGGACCAACCATTCAAACACATGATCTTTGGGGGATATTCAGATCCAAACCATAACCTTCTACCCAGCCCCCAAAAGTCCATGTCCACCTCATATGCAAAGATGCATTTAGTCCAACTTAAGAGTCTCTAAAGTCTTAACAGTCTCAACTGTGGTCAAAAGTCCAATTCTGAAGTCTCCACTGAGACCTAACAAAAACTTAGCTGTGAGCTCCTGAAAAGCAAAAAAACAGATTACATACTTATATAATGGCACAGAGTAAGCACTCCCATTCCAAAATGGAGGAATGGGGACAGAGAAAGGAAAGATTGATCCACAGCAAGACTGATATCCTGCTGGACAAACAAACTCTGTCAGTCCAAATCTAGCATCTGGTACACGCAACATCAACTGGCATCTGGCATCATCTGGGTTCAAACAGCCTTGGACAGCTCCACCCCTCTGGCCTTGTCATCTGCAGCACACACAACCTTTATAGGCTGGCTCCATTTCTTGCTGGCAGCTTTCCTCGGCAAACACTTCATGTTGCTGATATCTCCAACATCCAAGAGTCTCCATTACAACCCAGGCTCCATCTTGAAAGCTTCACCTGTCAACCCTTCAGGGGCTCTCTGTGGGGCACCCAACTCTCACACACACTGCCTGGCCTCACAGGCTATCTTCTGGAACCTTGGTACCAGCTTCCATATCCCCATAACTCTTGCATTCTTCATACGTACAAAACCAGCACTACATGGATGTGTGTCAAGAATTGCTGTTAGCTCATGAGGTTAGCTGGGCCTTTTTGGACCATAGCAGCAATGACAGTCTCTGTATGCCCAGGCTGAGAAACCATTTCTCTGGGCAACTCCTTCTCAGCAAAGCATTCTGGAGGCATCCACTATCAAATAGTTTTTTTTGATTCATGACCTGGGGCCTTAGATGGAATCGTCTGGCCAACTCTTTCTATGCCCTGAAGAAATTTCCTTTGTCCCAATGAAAAGGCTGAGGCTTCCCTTTCCTGTGGCTATCTCTAAAAATTAAAGCCTCCTGGACCAAACCAGCCCTGTCCACAGTAACTTTAGAAATGCTGCAGCATTTCCAATCTTTAAATCGCACATTTTTCAGATATTTTTTCTGTTCTGCATTTTTATGTTTTTTTATTTGTTTGTTTTTTAATAAATCTTACTGAATACAGCAAGAAGCAACAATGCCATGCCCCCTATATGTTGCCACTCTTGTGGTATTTCCTCCTCCAAGTTAGTTTACTATTTTAACATTCAGGCTTACTCAAATCTTTAAGACAGGGGCAGAATGCAGACAATTTCTTTGCTAGAATATAATATGAATCACCTCTAGTCTAGTTCCCAACAGAGTACTCATTTTCCTCTAAAACTGTGTTAGAATTGTCCACATTTCTATCAGCAGTAGCACTCTGGTCTTCTAAATTCTCAACAGAACTATCGCTTAACCTCTGCTCATAGCATTTCAGGGCTTCTCTTGTCCACATCTCCAAACTCTTCCAAATTCCTCCCACAAATAAGTTCCAAGAGCCTAAGAGCCACATAGGCATGTTTCTGCACAGCAACAGCCCCACTCCTGGTACCAATTTTGTGTATTAGTCAGCTCATCATCACTGTGTCAGAGAAATCAACCAGGATAAACTTACAAAGGGTGAGATATTTATTGGGGGCTATGGTTAGAGGATTTAGTCCAGAGATGAAGGAAGGAGTGGTGGAGGGGGGAAGACATCTGCAAAGGTAGACAGACCCATGGCAGGCAATATCATAGCATGGCAGGGTAAGAGGCAGAGAGAGTTTACTGGAAGCCAGGGGCTAAGATAAAACTCCTAAGTCCCATTCCCTTGGAGCCACTGCCTCAAAGCTAGAATCCCACCTCCCCAAATTCTATGACCTGCACAAACAGCACCAAGAGCTGGAAAGCAAACATTCAAACACATAACCTTCGGGAGACATTCCGATACAAATCGTTAACATTTGTGGCCACAAAGGAAGGGCGCCATATTTGACAAAAATTATACCTACCAGGTGCCCCAAAGTGAATGTAGGCCAATCAAAGCACCACATCCACTAAAATGGGGCTTAAGAATAAAGTAGAACACCTGGTTCTGAGATGATCTATGGAAGAAAAATGGGTTCTAAGAACTATACATAGCAGCAGCTGTAGTTCAGAAAGGGTGGTAGAAGTGAATTTCACACATTGTTACTTAAAAAGTGGGGAAAGGGCAATATATGTATTGTAATGTTAAGGAGGGAGAAGGACCTGGCAACCCACTCCCAAAAATCAATCCACCATTGAAAGCCCTATGAATAGCAGAGAAGCACTAACAATAGTGTTTTGCCTGTTGAACACAGGGGCACTATGAGTCGACACCAACTGGACGGCACCCAACAACCACATCAACAATGTTAAAGAGGAAGCACCGATGATACTATCTTCTCTCTGCTGGGGTAGAGAAGTGAGGACACATGAATTCCATACAGGAGCACATGTCCAGGTGTGAGTGTAGCCTTAGGAAACCTAGGCTTAGATTAAGCTGAAGAAATAGATTCAGCATCAAGTTTGGTCATGACTGGCTACTGACTTCATGAAGCACAGAAGAAGATAGTAAATGTAAGGGCTGGAGAAGAGCAAGAGTAATAAAAAGATTGGATAAATAGAAAATGGGAGTAATGGCAAAGGTAGGCAAATATTGAAGTAATGCTGATGGAGATGTAGCAGGATCTATGAGGACCTCGGACCATATCTTTCTTATAGTGAGACTAGTTCTCTGAATCTTAGCTAGAGTAACTCCATATTGCAATAAGCTTCCGTGTAGCTGTTCTGTGTTCCGGACTGCAGCAAAACAATCCATTCTTCCCACAGTTGGACAGTGTTTGCCAACAGCAGCAGAATCCCTAAGGGCAAGGACACAGTAAACATAAATGCATAACTTACCCAGAGTCGGATTTTCGTCTGTGCCTTTTGTTATCTGCACTGCTTTAACGAGGTAGTGCTCAAAGTCCATATTTGTGTGAATTCTGCTATAGACTTGTGTTGTTGTTAGGTGCCGTCGAGTCGTGTTCAACTCATAGTGACCCTGATAGGGTTTTCAATGGCTGATTGTTTCAGGATTGCCTTGGGAGTGGGTTGCCACATCCTTCTCCTGTTTCTGTGGTGCTGGGAATCGAACTTGGGACCTCAGAGACTGCAGAGCAGCGCTCTACCAACTGACCTAAGTCCCAGCCCTGATATAGACTTAGAACCATATAAACTAGGAAGTTGGTAGGCAGGGGGAGGGGTGGGTTGGCAAGTTCAGGAAAATGCAGCTATCCATAGCCATCCACACTCCATAAGTAACCCCTAATAAACTCATCCTACTCCTCGAGATAAATTTTTATGGGTCATTTTGGGGCTATCAGTGCTATCCCAGTTGAGAGGCAGATGTTAATTTTATTTCTCCCCAGGAAAGTCACACCACACTCCCTGTTCTATTCAGATTTACTAGCGATTTCTCCAACATAACCTACCAGCTGTAGTATCTCAAAGCAAAACAGACTATGTCCTAAGAAATGTGCAGCAGAGAAGCCACCCAAGCAAAACAGGTTACTGTCACAGTATCAAGACAATGATGTGCCTGGTATCTACTGCCCTGACCAAGAACCAGGAAGCACTGCTTCCACTGACTCCTAGAACATGTGTATCCCCCCGCCCAACCCCATGCCACACTGGAACTTGAGTACATGGCTTCTGGATCTGTGTCAGGTTTGAAGATGTATCCAACACCATTGGGCCCCTATGGGATGGGCCACACACTGTAATCTTGTCCACCCCCACTGCTGTTAAGGTTACAGGAAGAATGCCTTGGATTCATCATAGCTGCCTAAAGCCAGCAGCCTCGGAGGGCTGGACCCGCCAGCAGGACCCAGAACATCCAACCCAACTGATGTTGCACCAAAGTCCCATGGCTGAGCCAGACAACAAGGAAAACAGCCCTGCTCTAGTCACACCGGAAGCTGACTAGTCTACACACAGCAGAAGCTTGAGGAAACTTGCATGTACGTGGGATCCTGCTCTATGGACTGTTATTTGTTCCTTTGATTATGCCTCCATGGAATAAGGTAATAAGATATGAAGAAGAAAAGACCTAATTTGATATGGGAAAGAAACGCCTAATTAAACCTTGGCTACTTTAAGATTCAGGAGTTTACATTCCTTACTCCTCTAATCAAAGAATAGGATTGCACTTCCTTATCTAGGGGCTGGGATTTAGCTCAGTTGGTAGAGCACTGTGCTGCAGTCTCTGAGGTCCTGAGTTCAATTCCCAGCACTGCAAAAATGGGAGAAGGACCTGGCAATCCACTCCCAAGGCAATCCCGAAAAACAGCCATTGAAAACCCTATGAGGATACTGACTCTAGGGCACCTAACAACAACAACAACAACAACAATCCTTATTTAGGGAATGCCAGGAGATCCTCTCTCTAAACACAGAGGCACTGCAATAAATCCCTCCCCATATGGACGTAGTCCCTGGTATCTAAAAGTCATTTTTTCAAAGATTTGTGGCCAAGGACTTTCTGCTTTCTGCTTGGATTGCTCTGTAACACCTGTGGACTGTTTAAAGTAACCAGTCAGAGAGAAACACACAGATCCTTTTGCCCACTAGTCTGTAAATCCTATATAAGGCGCAGGAAAGAATAACTCAGGGAGCACAGACTTCTGGCACCAAAAATGTAGCTATTGCTCTGCTGGCAATGAAACCTCTTCCTCTAATTAATGCTGGTGTTTGGGTGATTCTGTCTGTCTGGTGGGCCTTGCTTCCTGCAACAGTAATAGGGGAACATTCAGAAGAACATTTCTAATGTAGGCACTCTACGCGGTCTGAGAAGAAACTAACTCAAACTTTGCTGTTTCATTCCTATTATCAATGTAATAGGGGACTCACTATGGGACTTGTAGGCATAACCACACTGCTTTTTCAATTTGTGATCCAGGTAACAATCTCCTATATGTGTTATGACCCCAGAACCTCACTTTGTATGGCCTGGTTCAAAGTCCAAAAGGGAGATAAAGATAGGGCCCTTTTAAACCAAACTGAGCACCCCCACCCATTCTCATCAGGGCACAATTACTATCTTTTTTGATGGGTGCCAAGCTATAAAGTCACCTACAACCTGTGACACCACAGTACCCAATTTCAGTGACCGTAACTATTAGATGGGAGAAGGACTTGGCAATCCACTCCCAAGGTAATCCCGAAACAGCCACTGAAAACCCTATGAGGGTTGCTATGAGTCGGATACCAACTCGACGGCACCTAACAATAACAACTATTAGACAGAGAATGTCATCTTGTGCATTCCCTTTAATGAGACAAGATCACCACCCAAAAACTAATGCTGAGAAAAAAAATACTATTACCCCACAGAAATCACCCCCTTACGCCCAAATACTGCTCTGTGGGCAAAAGGAACTTACAAAACATCTGTCAACTTTAAAAATATGTCATCAAAAAATTAAGGCACATTAGCCTCAACAGTTCCAGGTTTTTAAAGCAGTCTATGACCACCTACAGCCAAATTTATTAGACATGGTCCCAGAATCCCGGAATTTGTTCTCATAGCTGGCTAAAAATATAGCTCAGAGTTTATATGTCTCCTCTTGTTACATCTATGGAGGAACTAATATGGGAGACCAATGGCCCTGCAAGTCACAGGAATTAAAGCCCCAGGACAGCCTCCATATGGCTGTTCCTCCATCCAAGTCAGCCAACACCAACCCAAAGGTTTGGTGTTTTAAAACATCCATTATTGGAAAGTATTGCTTTGCCTGCTGGGGAGAGAGATGCACAGTCCCTGTTGGAAAACTTACCTGTATAGGATGACAATAGTATAACTCAACTATAAGTAAAACTGGGCTGGGATTTAGCTCAGTTGGTAGAGCGCTGCGCTGCAGTCTCTGAAGTCCCGAGTTCAATTCCCAGCAGTGCAAAAATGGGAGAAGGACCTGGCAATCCACTCCCAAGACAATCCCGAAACAGTCAGCCATTGAAAACCCTATGAGGGTCGCTATGAGTCGGATACCGACTTGACGGCATCTAGCAACAACAACAACAACAACATAAGTAAAACTGGGAGAAGGATGCGGCAACCCGCTCTCAAAAATCAATCTGCCATTGGAAATTCTATGAACAGCAGAGAAGCACTGACAATAGCGTTTTGCCTGCTGTATGCAGGGTCGCTATCAGTTGGATACCAACTCGATGGCACCTAACAACAACAACAACAATAAATAAAACTGGGGTGGGGGTTAGCTCAGTTGGTAGAGTGCTGCTGCACATCTTCTGAAGACATGGGTTTGATCCCCAGTACCGCAAAACGAGAGAAGGATGTGGCAATCCACTCCCAAAACAATCCCGAAACAACTAACCATTGAAAACCCTATAAGGGTCACTATGAGTCAGACCTGACTCCATGGCACCTAACAACAACAATATAGGTAAAAGTGTCTGATGGAGAAAGAAAAATAGCCCTCAGCCAGATCCAAAACCCGTTTTCTTGTTTCTGCTCTTTAAATCGTTCATGGTATCCTCTAGAGGCCCCAAATGACTGGAGGGCTCCCCAGGGCCTGTACTGGATATGCCGTTCATGAGCATATCAACAATTGCTGGGCAGGGTTTTGTGTCTTGGGAATGATCTGGCTGTCTTTCTTCTTGATGTTGTTGTTAGGTGCCCTCGAGTCATGTCCGACTCATAGCAACCTTCATAGGGTTTTCAGTGGCTGATTGTTTCAGGATTGCCTTGGGAGTGGATTGTCTTGTCCTTCTCCTATTTTTGTGGTGCTGGGAATCAAACCCGGGACCTCAGAGACTGCAGAGTAGCACTCTACCAACTGAACTAAATCTCAGCCTCATCTTTCTTCTTACTCCCACTAAAACAGGGAAAGACTTTAGAGTATCCAGTATCCAACGTATGATCAAATAAGAGAAAAAAGACAAAAGGAATGTTAATGTTAAAATAAAAAACTAAAAAGATAATAAATGGCCCCCTAAAAGGATAATTCAACACTATGGCCCAGCCACTTGGACAGAGAATGGAAGTTGGGGGTATTGCACCCCAACTTACATGCTTCAAGTATTATCAGGTTACAGACTGTCCTCAGATCATAACAAATGACATCACAAAGGCCCTAACTCTTAACATGTCAAAGCACCCAGGTGAGGAATGCCATCCACCAAAATAGATTAGCTCTGGATTATATTCTAGCCCAGGAGGGAGGAATATGTGGCAAATTTAATCTAACTGTTGTTAATGATAATGGATAGGTTATTGAGGACCTGACAGCCAAAATGGGGAAATTAGCTCATGTCCTTGTTCAGACTTGGAGAGGATGGTTCCCAGACTCACTTTTTGGAGGTTTGTTCTTGATTTTGGAGGTTTTTAGAACGCTAATAGGGGTGGTCATGGCCATGCTAGGCATCTGTCTTATACCGCCCTGCTTCTTACCTCTACATATTAGTAATATCCACACCACTAGAGGGAGCCTCATAAAAAAATGCCACCACCTGGCTCGTGACTTTGGCCAAATATCAGGCTCTGCCTATTGGAAGGCCATCAGGATATATGAGGCCATATGATGATGATGATGATGCTTTTAATTAAAAACATTTATAAAAAGCATCAAAGGGGGGGATGAGACAGGACCTTCCCCATCCAAAAACAAACAAACAAACAAAGAAAAACCCTTTTTCTTTTTTTCTTTTCTTTTCTTTCTTTCTTTTCTTTTTTTTTTTTTTTTTTTTTTTTTTGGTATAACTTGTTCCCTAAGACTAAGTTAATAGTTACTTAACCTGTTGCCAGTGATGTTTGTCTAAATCATTTGTTGTTGTTGTTGTTGTTAGGTGCCCTTGAGTCATGTGTCTGACTCAAGGACCCTCATAGAGTTTTCAATGGTTGATTATTTCAGGATTGCCTCGAGAGTGGATTGCCACATCCTTCTCCCATTTTTGCAGTGCTGGGAATCGAACTCAGGACCTCAGAGACTGCCAGGACAGTGCTCTACCAACTGAGATAAATCCCAGTCGCCTAAATCATTTGGGTCTCATGTAAACAAACTAACAGGTTCTGTTTGTCTAGGACTATGATAAGACCACATACCAAAGGTAATGACTGTCTCTTTGGTTCCCTACTCAAATGAATGTAACCTTGTAGTAGATAATTGATCACCTCCTCCTCTCATGTAACCACAGATGTCTGTTTCTGTACCATCCCTGTCCTTTGTCTATTTTCGCAACATTCTGGACTCCTGTAAGCCCACTTCCCTCAGAGGCCCCATAAAAACCTGAGCCCCCTTTTGTTCGGGGCTCTTTGGAAGTGATTCCACTGAGCCATACACCACTATGGAATAAAACTCTTCCTAAAGCCACAGGTCTCTCTTTTATTCCCTGCAACAGTTTTAGAATTTATTCTTTATTATTTATGTTGTTAGGTGTTGTCGAGTCAGTGTCCAACTCATAATGACCCTATGTACAACAGATGAAACATTATTGTCATGCTTCTCTGCTATTCATAGGGTTTTCAATGGGTGGTTGTTTTTTGGGAGTGGGTTACTGAGTCTGTCTCCCAAGCCTACAGCACCTGGTGCTCCCAGGCAGTCTCCCATCCAAGTACTAACCAGGCCTAATCCTGCTTAGCTTCCAAGATCTGATGGGATTGGAAGCCACAGTGGTACTGCTGCAGGCATTTGTGTTGTTAGGTTTCACTATAACATGTAGTAGGAGAAGGACACAGCAACCCACTCCTCAAAATCAATCTGCCATCGAAAACCCCATGAATATCAGAGAAGCACTGACAATAGTGTTTTGCCTGTTGTACATAGAGTCTCTATGAGTTGGACACAGACTAGATGGCACCTAACAACAACAATAACGACATAACATATGGTATCTTTTCATAATTCTCATGTTTGACTTTCAATGTGCATTTTTAAATGAAGGTCTTTAACTTTTCTTTCTCCATAATTCTTGGTTAGTGTATCTTAAAATATTTCTTACTGTTTACTTTTTCATTCTAAGACCCTAATTATATACAATGTAGTCATTCTCCATTTTGCTGAATTTTTTTCACATTCTCCAACTTTGTATATCTTCCTTCTTCTTGTGGAAGAGTAGATTTCCTTACTGATATTCTGGCTTTGGAGTTCACTCTGTTTTTACACATTCTGCGATCCAACCCATCTGTTGAATGCTTTATTTCAACTGCTACTTTTCCCCCACAGCATTTTGTCATGCTTTCTTTGTATGACAAACTCTTTTATATTTCCTATAAGATAGCCTTTTCTAAATATAGATGTATTATGGTCCATAAACTCTGGTATATCTGCTTATTGTTTTTCTTTTGCAGTGATAGAATTCCTCAGATATTTTGTTTTTTCCCTGTCAGCTTATATTCCTCAGGCCCAAGTAATAAACTAGTAATGCACAGGGGAAAGAGAAACCCTGAGGTATTTCCCACACCTCCTTCAACTCACTAGGAAAGGTATAAGCTATAGATGGAGAGAGAGAGAGAGAGAGAGAGAGAGAGAGAGAGGACAATGAGTTATTCTCAATGTAGAGAATCTATAATACTAAAATTTGGGCAAGATCATTCTCCATTTATCACCTTCTTCCAAGCAGGTGCCCTTGTCCCTCAGAAATCCTCTCTATTACCATCTCTTTTTGCAGTAGTCATCTGGGTTGCTCGGGGGGGATCATAAATAAAATCCTTAAAGGTGGAACCATATCTTTTGGTATGCACTTCTCTCCCAGCCCAGCTTCAAGGCTACCTTGGGCAATGGTAAAAGAATGGGCAAAGATATACCCAAGGCAATGTGGGAAGCGGGCAGAAAAGAGCACAAGGAAACCCTAAAATGCGCCCGCGCTGTCTATAGCACCTCCCCACAAGCCCCTTGTGGCATCTAGGAATCTTCCATTGCAGGTTCCAGTCCCTCTACACACCAACCACATCACACACACACGTGCACACACACACACACACACACACACACACACACACAC
The DNA here is from genome assembly GCA_007922755.1 of Pedetes capensis. NCBI lineage: Eukaryota > Metazoa > Chordata > Mammalia > Rodentia > Pedetidae > Pedetes > Pedetes capensis. The sequence continues at coordinate 43,058 of VMDO01012125.1, read as the reverse complement.
GAACACCCCTCCTAGTACCAGTTGTATTATGGTCTGATTTCTAGAGGGTTTCAAAACAACTTTTCAATAATTTCTCAAACCAATAGTTTCCCCTCTTCCAGAAACTCTCTAGACTGGATTTTTGTGGGGAAAATTTGGGAGGAAATTGGCAAAAATCCCCAAACTGGGAAAATGGCTTTTGAAGATCTGGTTTGTAAATTAGAAATCTAGGGAAAGTGAAAGTAATGTGATTGGACACTTTTCCAAAACCTTTCACAAATCCCCCAAACCTGATTGGACAACTGGAAAACAAAGGACTCGAAGCTGATTGGTTCAAGCCATCTAAAAAAGGAGCTGCACTGCAGCAGTTTGCTCTCTTTAGATTTCACGACCAACATGAAAACATCTCTCCTCATGACCACTGGGACCAAGACAACTAGACAGCACTCTCTAGGAGGAAGATCTACAATCAAGGTGAGGACAATCTCTTGGCCTCATGCCTCGGGACAGAAGCTGAGGACAGTCTCCGGTCCCAGCACTGGAGGCAGAAGAGCCACAGCTGCCCTCAAGAAAGCATAAGAGCTGTAGCACTTGGTTGTTGTTGTTGTTAGGTGCCGTGGAGTCGGTATCCCACTCATAGCGACCCTCATAGGGTTTTTAATGGCTGACTGTTTCGGGATTGCCTTAGGGAGTGGGTTGCCACGTCCTTCTCCCATTCTGCAGTGCTGGAAATCAAATTCGGGACCTCAGAGACTGCAGAGCAGCGCTCTATCAACTGAGCTAAATCCCAGCCCATTACATTTGGTACTAAACTATATTCACTTTGGGTTCCTCTCAACCCTTGTAAGGGCAGAGAGACAATAAAGAGCTCTTGGTCCCCGCAAGACAAAAAGCACCCAAGATTTTTCCTTTCTCCCCTCTTGTGGTGTTCTCAAGGGCAGCAGGAGTCAGGACCCTCACTGAAGGGTCCTGAATAACTTGTGTTTAGTTATCTGTGTACGTGGCCATGCCTCCTGTCGGAACATCTGGGCTGGACCAGTGAGGAGTGCACCCCACAGATTTTGGGAAAAGAGATAAAGGAGATAGCTCTTTGTTAGAATATTGTATTAATTATCTTTTACTGCATAACAACCCCCCATGTGTCTGTTAGTTTGTTGTGCTGTGGGGGCTTACACATTGCTGTGATGCTGAAAGCTATGTCACTGGTATTTCAGATACTAGCAGAGCCATCCATGGTAGACAGGTTTCAGCTGAGCTACTAGGATCTACTAGCTACTAGACTAGGGAGAAGGACCCAGCAGCCCACCTCAGAAACAATTAGCCATTGAAAACTCTATGAATAGAAGAGAAGCACTGTCAAATATAGTGTGGAAAAATGAGCCCCTTGGCTGGAAGGCATTCAAGAAATGACTGGGGAAGAGTTGCCTCCTCAAAGTAAAACCACCTTAATGACAGGAATACAGTAAAGCCCCTGGGACCTCCTTCTGCTGATGTGAGAAGAAACACAGTAGCTGCAACAATAGGCTCAAACATAAACAAGATCGTATGTATGGCACAGTGTCAGATAGTGTTTCATTCTGTACACATAGGGTCGCTACGAGTTGGGCCTGACTTAATGGCACCTAGTAACAATAACAACTGCATAACAGTATTATCACATAGTTAGTGGCTCAAAACAACACACATTTATTATTATGCAGTTTCTGTGGATAAGGATCTGGGCACAGGTTAACTGCACCCTCTGTAGCCTGCTATCTAGGTATTAGGCAGGACTAGGTTCTCATGAGAAGACTGTAATGAACGATCCACTTCCAAGATATGGTATTGCTAAAAGGGTTCAGGTCCTTGTAGTTTGTGGGACTGAAGGCCTTAGATTCTTGCTAGCTATTAGCTAGACACCCTCCTCAGCTGCTTGCCATGTGGGTCTGCCCAGTCTCATCACTAGCTTCATCAAAGTCAGCAAGGAAGGAGTCTCCTAGTGAGATAAGCATTAATTCGATTCTATGTCATCTTCATTGAATTTTATTACTTAGAAATAGTCACAGTCCTCTCCACACTAAAGGGGAAGAGTTTGCACATCTGTGTGACAACCAGGAGGCTCAAATAATCTTTCTCCAATGTTTCTAAAAGCCATTGGAGTATTTTAAGCAGTAAACTAACATCCCTTTCTCGTTTTTAAAATGACCACTGGCCAAAAAGAATGGAGAATAAATCAGTGGGAGAGAAAATTTGAGTCACAGAAACCAGTTTGGAGATTGTGACTAATATCTTGGTAAAATAGTGGTGGCTTGGACCAAGGTAATGCTAAGTGGCGACAGAGAGAAACGGACACAGTAGAGAGTTCTTTGAGAAATATAGTAAAGAGGACTTGCTAACAATTAGACTGTGAGAAAAAAAGGTGAATATTTTCTGGTTCTGGTTTATGCAAATGCGTGATTTGGGAGTAATAGTCACTGAGAAGTAAGAGCCGTTTAAACATGTTGAATTTGAGGTGGGTTGGTTAGTCCCATAATAGAATGGGAGAGCCTTAACCGTGTTCCCTGGGGAAAATACCTTTTCTGATGAATGTAGGCTTTTTTTTTTTTTTTTTTTTTTTTGCCTTAAAATAACCTATACTCAAATATGTTGAAGGTGTTTTAATCTTTTCAATTCATCTCATATATGTGAATTTTTAGGACTCAAGTAGTCTCCGGATACAAGGATATCGGAATGAGTATGACATCTGCTGTACCTAAAACTGCCTTTCATATTGTTTGAAGACAAAGAATGAGTTCAGGGGAGGCAAAAACATGAATAATAGCCAGATACTCTGATATTCCCTACCTTAGAGCAACCTGTCTCAGGCCATGGTACTTTCAGTTGCCTCACATGGTTGTGAAAACTGGACACTGAATAAGGGAGACAGGAAAAGAATCGATGCTTTTGAATGATGGTGCTGGTGATGAATATTGAATGTATCATGGACTGCCAGAAGAACCAACAGGTCTGTCCTAGAATAAGTGCAACCAGGGTGCTTCTTGGAAGCAAGGATGGCTAGACTGCGTCCTATGTATTTTGGACATGTAGTCAGGAGGGACCAACCCCTGGAGGAGGACATCATGTTTGGGGGAGTGGCAGGTAAGCAGAAAAGAAGGAAGACCCTCAACTAGATGGATTGACACAAGTTTCTGCAACCATGCGCTTAAGCATAAAAAAGATCGTGTGCCTGGCACGGAATCGGAGAGTGCTTCGTTCTGTTGTACATAGGGTCGCCATGAGTTGGACCTGACTCCACTGCACTTAACAACGACAAAAAGAGCAACTCAGCTTAAACTCAGCAGACAGCACCGCGGCTTACACACAGATGCAGACAAGGCACCAGTGAGGCCCCACATGGCAGACTGTCTTGGTTATTCCCACCCTGCCCCGCGCAGCTATCAGACTCCTGAGAAGCTGCCCTATACTCTCGCGAGAGGGAACGGGCTCACTTTCTCCGAGATTCTCCGAAGCACCCCAACGCTGCTGAGAAGCGCAGGGCCTTCTGGGAATCGTAGTTCCGGGAGGGAGGAGGCCGGCCCGCCGGGCCACGCGGCTTCTCGCGCATGCGCGGCTGCTAGCTGGCCCGAGAAGTTCGTAGCCTTTGTCACGCCGCGGAGCGGAGGTGAGTTGGTCGGTGAGAGGCTGCTTCTCTCCACTTAGCCTCGGCTGTAGCCCCGTGTTGGATCTCTGCCGAGTCGGGGCCGTAGGGGGCCGACCTTGAGCCCCAGCCCTCACGCTCCCGCCCCAATGCCCCCCACTCCCTTGGCCGGACCTGGGTGCGAGCCGAGCGCTGGCGGTGCGCACGCGCGCCTGCTGAGCCGAGCTGGGGGCCGCGGGGCAATCGAGGGTCCTGGGCGGCGGACCCGCGCGCTGCAGGGTTTGTCTGTGGCCCTGGCACCTCGGCGACAGCCCCAGCGCCGTCCCTCGGGCTCTCGGTGCCCCCCAGGGCCCAGCTGCAGGCGGCAGGTGCGAGCGTCTGGGGTCCCAGCCTCAGGGGTGCCGTCCCCGCCTTTCCAGGTCCGCGCTCCCCAGCACCGAGGCGGGCTCCGCCGCGAGAGAGGACGCCGGCCCTGACCTGACCGGGACCTTTCCGCGGAGCTCCCGCAGGGAAGGCGGGAAGGGGCACCCCGAGTCCCGGGGGCTTCTGACTCTTCAACCCGGAGAGGACGTAACTGGGCGAGGAGCAGAGCCTTCAGGACATGGAGAAGGCGGTGATCGCGGAGGCCGGTTTGGCCGCGGCGCCCGAGAGAAGAGGTAGCATGGCTCGAGTGTGGCCCTGGCGTCGTGGGAGGGCAGGATTTTCCCTCTTGGAGTGAGAACCGTTGCCTCCGGATAGGTAGCTGTTGGCAGAGAGGGCCGTTTGCGTCCATTGTCTCGGGGATGGGCCCTTTGAGTGAGTGTGGACGGCTTGGTTTGGGGTCCGCCCTCTTCCCACCCCAGCGTGGTGTACAGTGAACCCTTTAAAGCAGCCCCGAATGTGAGCGTAGCTACAACTACTTTTCTCACATGTTCTTTTCTTCCAAATGATGGTCCCATCCTAGCCTCCCTCAGTGGGTCTGAGAATTCGCTTTGGTGGCTGACAAAAATGTTTTCCCACACCTCTTATCCCACTTTATCCCTCCCTTTCTTTACCCTGTGGTTTCAGTACAGTGTATGTTGGGTGGGTTTTGATCGATTGTTTAGCAGATGAGAAAACAGGCATGAAAGTTAGAGACTGAATTCCAGTACTACTGGAGCAGTCTTCTTGAAGTTTGGTCTTTGACCTCCTGCATCAGAATGCTCGCCAGGGGTGCTTGTAAGATTTCTAGATTGCACCCCAAACGCAATCACTGGTAATTACTTTGAGGTGAGGTTCAGCAGTCTACATTTTAAATAAGCTTTTAGAGGAATTTTTGAGAACCATTGACCTTGTTGTTGTTAGGTGCCGGCCCAGTCGGTATCCAACTCATAGCAACCCTCATAGGGTTTTCAATGGCTGACTGTTTCGGGATTGCCTTGGGAGTGGATTGCCAGGCCCTTCTCCCATTTTTGGGGTGCTGGGAATTGAACTCAGGACCTCAGAGACAGCAGAGCAGCGCTCTACCAACTGAGCTAAATCCCAGCTCAACCATTGACCCCTACTTCTCTTATATTCATTTTATGTAAGTTAAGGTAGGAAGTTAACTGACTCATTCTGATTTCTAGATCAGAGTGTCACCTTCATAGATGTGTCATGATTATAGTAACTGAATTTAAGCCCCAAGGAGCAGTATTCCTGGGCATGTTCCGTAGTCCTGGGAGGTAGTATGTTGGTTAGGGCTCTCTTCAGTGTTACTAAGGAGCACATTCAGTATGATGGAGGGATTTTTTTAGACTTACAAGTTTAAGTAGCAAGATAGATTTAGGCTCCATCATTAGTGCTTTCTTGCCCTTAGCTCTGTCTTCCCAGGATTCTCCCCCTTCCCAAGAGAAGAGCACAGAAGATGGAGAAATGGCATCTCTGCACCTCACCGCCAGACCCCAGGTGAGTGTCTCTAGCAATGATTGAAATCCCACCTTATTTGTTAGAGTCCTGATGCACTTGCCTTTTTTGTTGTGGGGTTTGGCCAGAGCCTATCTGAAGACCTGAGTTCTAATTCTAAGGGACTAATGGACTCAGTAGGAAGTATTTTCTACCTACACATACTATGTCTCTTCTCCATCTAGTGTTTATTGTCTCTCCACAGGCAGGTAAGCAGCATTTCTCTTGTCTCCCCGATTATGCTAATTTCTGTTTGGTAATGTGGAAAGATATTTTAAAGATAATATGATGCATAGTTCTTAAAATGTCTCTTTCTCTAGGGAAAACAACACACATGTGACTATAAGTAGGAATTTAAGAAAGCATCTTACATGCAGAAGTGATTAAAATAATAATAAATATTTAGTTCAAATGAATGCCAGAAAAAGAAAGCCTCTGAAGTCTTAGAAATTCACAATTAGGGCTGGATCCTCCCAGGGGCTGAATGCTCAAGTATTATACCTACAACTTACTTTTACATTGTTGTCCCACCCCACCCTCCCAAGAGCAAGCCTGGTAAATAATAATTGTTGAATTTAGATGGTGATTGTATTATGAGTAATTATTGTGTTTGTCTTTCACCTTTTGTATGTGTGAAAAATTTCATTTTAAAAATTTTGACAGAAAGAAAGTTATCCATGATGTGTGTGGCATAGCACAACCCAAAGACCCCTCAATCAGCCTTTCTCTCCTTTTTTTTTGGAGGAGGGACCAGGGGATGCTTTTGCAGTTTCATTTGCAAACAGAATTTTTATAACAAATTATTTTTAAGCAAATCATATCTGGAAAACTGTTTATATAGAGAATCTAGGGAATAAAGTGAATTGTTCATTGTGGAAGGCCTTACATTATTACAGGAGAAAATGCAGGATGTAGAAGACAACTGAAAAAACTAATGCAACATTAGATTCAAACTCATAGTTCTTGTAGCTACTTTAAACATGATTTTAGAAACTAAACCCCTGTATTTCCAGTAACCATAGAATCTTAAAATAAAATTTGCTATGAAAGCTCCTGTATCGTGCTTGATACAGGGAGGCAGGAAGATGTAAGAACCAGGACACGTGAGTCATGACATTTTATCCACAACTCCTGTTTGCTTTACTGAGGATGGATGCAGGTTTCAAATTCAGTCACCTTCTTCAGATTCAGATTCGGATTCTTCTGCAGCATTTTCAAGCCACTCTACGAACTTTTTCATTTGCTCAAGGAAGATACTTTCCCCCTTTGCAACATGTGCATCTTTATACCACTTCAGAATGGGCTCTTTACTCGGGACTTCAGCGTTATTTAAAAAAAAAAAAAAAAAAAAAAAAAAAGCATCACTGTTTTCTGGAAGGCTTTCACGAAATGAATGTTGTCATAGCAATACTCCTGAATCTTCAGTGACAAGAGTCGGCTCAGACTGACCTTGAGCAGTAAATGCAGCAAGTAGAGGGCTGTGTTGCTTCAAGTGCTTGACGGCTTGCTCTGCTACAAGCTCCTCTTTTTTTGTTCCACTCCACAGGGTTCATTATACTTGGCCAGATATCCCAATGACAACTGGTTCTGGGATGGTTTTTTTCATCTCTTCCTTGACATATAAAATTATATCCTTAAATGGATCACCATGGCTCATCTATTCTTGGAGTTGTTTCTGGAGCTCCTTGTGAGTGCCTGTGGTCTGATTCCGAACATACTATGAAAGCTCTTTCAAGCCTGCCTCAGGAGCATACTTTGTGAAGTGTTCAGTACTTTGCTCATTGGCAGGACAAAGTTCCATCAGTCTATTATCCGTGCTGACTTTCCGAAGACTTGCAGCCACGGCATTGATGTCTTTTTGTTTATCCACAATTTAAAGAGATTTACAGCAAAACCTAGGGGCTGGGATTTAGCTCAGTTGGTAGAGCACTGCTCTATAGTCTATGAGGTCCCAAGTTTGACTCCCAGCACCCAAAAATTAGAGAAGGACATGGCAATCCCCTCCCGAGGCAATCCCAAAACAGTCAGCCATTGAAAACCCTATGAGGGTCACTATAAGGACGGCACCTAACAATAGCAACAACAACAACAACAACAAAAGCTGGTGAAACTCCTTTAACCAAATTCTCATTATTAAGGCTATTAAGAATGGATGCATTAAGTATTCCATTAGCCAAAAGAACACCAGTCAATATAGCCAGCTTGTTCCTCTCCGACTCTGAAAAACCCTTTAAAAACAGCAGCTGCTTTTTTACTTCACCTTCAAAACCTTTCTCCAGGTATTTGTAGCTCCTGATTAACTTATTAAAAACCTGAGCAAATGCTTGCGTGGTCCCTAGGTCTTCTTGTACTGCAAACACACAGATGTGTATGCATCATATCATCTGCCCATGTACCGCCTGGGGCCAGTATTCTGCCAACCTCCAGAATGTCAGTGTTTCTGCATAGCAGCAGTGGTCAAGTTTTGCTCCAGAAGCATCAAGAAACGTAGCTACTGCTTCCAAGTCAGTACCAGTTTCACTTGAGCCTTGAATGATAGAGTCTTAAAACTGAGTATAGTCAAACTTCTCTTTTTCCCCTCTTTTTCTGGTTTTAAAATGCTGGCGTGATAGCATTGGCTTTTGCTACTTTTGATTATTCATAAGAGACACCTGAATTTAAGGTGAAGAGAAAAGAGGGAAAGCCTCTATGTGGTGGCAATGGTGGTAATATGTCTTTGGGACCAGAACTAACACAAGGAGGATGGGGAATAGGTGCCACCCCCGCCCCCAGCCTTTCTCTTGATTACTAAAATTGAAGGTGTAAATGCAAGTAGATAGTGCACATTGGTTGTGTTTGTAAAAGTGACTTCTCAGCCCTTTATATACTTGCCTGTCTGTATTGGCCTCTCAACTGCCTTGCATGAGTCTTGAAGGCTTTACCAGTCAAGAAGCTTTAAGTTGCCTCTCATGAAACTCACTTCAAACTGGCTTATGCAGAAAGAGGTATTTATTGGCCAACATAATTGAAAAGTCCGGGTCCAGCTAGATAATAGGATTAAAATTATAACGGTAAAACCTGTACTATCCATTTACTGAGTTTCTTTCTATGGATTTGCACTCAAGCAGGCTTTTCTCCTAGTGCTGGCCTTAAACAAGTTTAGGCTTACATTTTCCCGTGGTGAAGGCCAGGGAAAAAGGACAGTTTCTCTCCTATTCATGCTAGCAGAAGTCCTGGGCTTAATTCTGATAGCATAATAAGCCTATTCCTGGACTATTAGTTATTATTGGCCTTGTCTAAGTGCAATTCTCTGTGGAATATACCTGCACACACATAGACAAACACATTCCACCCTGACTCCAAGATGGAATTAGTATGATTACCTGAACTAATCAGACTACAGGCACTCAAAGAAGAATGAATATATATTTCAACACTTTGATATTAGATTCATCAGAGTGGATTGAATCTTATGGAAATTTTAAAAAACTCAGTCCACTTCGCATTTCATTAGATTTTGTTTGATGTCCATGTTGCAACTTTCTTGTTAGAATCTGGGCTATTTTTTATCTTATACTGATCAGATTTTTAAGGGTATCGATTCTGGTTCTTCCTCGCTTAACAAGGCAAACAGCACAGAATATAGAAATATAAAGGTAATATTATTTCCCTCCCCAAATTCAGTTCCTCACCTGTCCCTTTAGAAGGTGTTTGTATATTTTTTCAGTTTTGGGGGGCTTGCACTACTGGATCCAGGTATATGTTATACTATGTTTCCTTCCATTTCCCTCCTGGTTCTTAACTTTGGGATAATGTTTTTGGTAGCTTATTATGTAAATAAGATATGGCTTTTTAAAAAACGTTTTTATTAGGAAATACGCTCATTCACATTTAATGTGTATGTTTCAAATGTTTCTTGCTATGTGATGTTTATAGTTCTATTTCCTATCCTTTTTTACCTTTTGTGTTTTTCCTACATTTTGTGTAAATTCACATTTTTGTTCTGATTTTTTCTTCTAATTATTTAGCAGTTAATTCCCACTGAGTGTTGATTTAGTAGTGGATAAACAGATCCTAGGATCAAGGTCATTTTTCCTGATATCTTTTCTACTTAATGGTTGCTTAGTGGGCTTTACATTTTTTTTATTTTCAAAGGATGATTCTTTTATTCCTTAAATCTCAAATTATTTCCATTTTGTAATCTTAACTTTGAAAAAATTTTAGACATAGGAAATTTACAACTAATACAGAGGTGTATTGCATTATTCATCCCGATTCTCCACAAGTTAACACCTTACTTTGTATTGTTCTCTTTTTCCAAAATCAGGCACGAACATGTGATACTGTAAACAGCTGACCTAATTCAGATTTCTCAGCTGCATTATTTTTCTATTTTCAAAATTTCTGCTTTTATCTTGTAATTCTTTTTGTTTTCCTTTGTTGTTTTTCTTTAACTCGATTGGTATGCTGTATTTATTTACTTATTTTTGAGCCAGGGTCTCACTGTATAGCTCACACTGGCCTCAAGGTTCACTCTGTAGACCAGGCTGGCCTCAGATTTGCATCATCTTCCTCCAGAGTGCTAGGGTTAGAAGCATGCTCCACCATGACTGGCTTCCATAATTTTTTGTAAAATGAAACTGTTTAAGGTTTTGAAATTTCCTGAGTACAGTTTTAGCCATTTGGCATTAAGTTTTGCATTTTATTTCATTATTATTTTTATATCCAAGTACATTTTTTCAGTTATCAGTGATTGCTCCATTTCTGTTTGGGAATTTATTAAAGTTGACTTCGTTACTGTTTACAAACACTTGGTGAATGTTTAATACACGGTGTTTTCTATACCAGCACTTGGTATATATTTGTTTCAGCAAGCTTAGAAGACTGTTCCCATTCCCTAGTACTGATATGTGTCTATCTCCTTACAGTTTTTGTATTTCTTGTCTTATAGAGACATAACCTTATAATTAGTATCTTACACATAAGCATTTTTAATTAAATCTGTAACCTTATTGGTTTAGTGCAGGCATTTTCTAATTTAATGCCCTTTACCTTGAATTAATTCCATATTTGCTAGATTTGGTGGTTACCGCCAGTCTTTTCATTTCATGACGTCTCTGTTTATAAGTCTGTACTGCACTTCATCATCTTCTTTTTTTTTTTTTTTTTTTTTTTTTTTTTTTTTTTTTTTTTTTTTTTTTTTTTTTTTTTTTTTTTTTTTTTTTTTTTGTGGTACTGGGGGTTGAACCCAGGGTCTTGCCCTTGCATGCTCTGCAAGTGCTGGACAACTGAGCTGCGCCCCCAGCCCATTTTTTTTTTACTTTTTGAGACAGGGTCTCACTAAGTTACACAGACTGCCTCTGGTCTCAAACTTGCAATCCTCCTGCCTCCGCCTCCCGAACCACTGGGATTACAGGCGTGCGCCACCGTGCCCAGCTCTTGCACTTCATCTTCTAAAGGCTAGATTGATTGTCCAAGCTTTTATTAAGGACTCCCAGGGGATTATGCAGACATGCCTCTTTTCTCCTCTCTATGTTTTGTTTGCTTTGGCAAACTACACTGTTGGCTTACTGGTTCATATTTATTACTTTATTCCCCTGAAAAGTTATCGTCTTTCAATGGAGCAACCGTGGTCTTACTTCATTTAGTTCTGGTGTTGAGTCTCACACAGTGTGCCTGCAGGCCATTGATGCTCACTGACTTCACATGGAATATTTGGAATCCTAACGCTCACCTTGCCACCTCTCTTGTTGAATGTATCTCAGGCCTTTGCACCAGTGCCACCAGAAATGGGGGACTGGAAGGAAGGCCATCAACTGAAAGATGGTGAACAAAGAAATGTTTTGTATCTTAGGAAAAAGTGACGTTCAAGGATGTCGCCATGGACTTTACGCCAGAGGAGTGGGGGAAGCTGGATCCTGTACAGAGGGATCTCATGCTGCAGAACTACAGGAGCCTGGTCTCGCTTTGTAAGAATAGACTCTCATTGTGACTTTGAAATCTGCTTTACTTCACTGAAAACGAGATAGCCTAATAAGCCTTCATCTTGGCATTCAGAAGTCATAAAGTATTAATGCTTTTGGACTTCGGAGAAAATCTGTTTTTTTTTTTTTCATTTTGTTTATTGGATGCTGGGGATTCGACCAGGGGCCTTTAGCTTGCCAAGCATGTATTCTACCATTGAGCTACACTCCTAGTTGAGAAAAGTCTGCTTCTATTCTAGGTTCTTGGTGAAATGTCTATGCGTGTATATCAAGACTTCAGTGACAACCTAATCCACACCAGCTTAAAGAGGGGAAAAAAATCTTGACTCGGGGAATCAAATACATCGTCAGGAATTTTATTTGTTTACTTACTTTTAATCAGTCGATTTGGCTTTGCCCTGTATTGGCATTATCCATAGGTTCTCCCAGTGTGGTAGAGACGGCCATTGGTAGCTTTAGGGTTACGTTATTCTTGCAGTTAGGGAGCTAAAAAAGAAAAAGAGAGAAAAAAGAAAAGAAAAAGAAAATCCTGGCTGGGAATGGTACACCTGTAATCCCAGTGATTTGGAAAGCCAAGGCCAGAGGATTGCAAATTCAAGGCCAGAGGTAGCCTGCAGAATTTCTGGAGACCCTATATCAAGATAAAAAGTATGAAAAGGGCTGGGAGTGCAGCTTAGTGGTAGAGCACTTGCAAAGTATGCACAGGGCCCTGGATTCAGTACCCCTAGTCCATAAAGAAAAGAAAAGAAAATGCTTCTGCCCTGGGTGTTCAGCATAGGGCCACATGCCCATCAGAAACAACAATAGACTCCAAGAGAGAGAGAGAGAACTCTCTGACCTGTTCTGGATCCTGCACGCACCACTGTGTGTATGTGTGTGTATACGTACCTGCGCACAAACGTGTTTGAGGGTAGAAGGGATTGTGGTAACTCTTCCAAAACCTCATGTAACAAATCCAGGAAGAAAGTGACCTCTGATAACTGGAAAAGGAGGGAAGGAAAAACATTAGAAGACAAAAACTCTGCTTGCCAGAGACATAGTTTTGTGGTGCCACTGAGCTCCCTTTTTTTCCATCTTCTTTCCTGAAGGAAGGACTTATCTCCCATATTGCTGTGGAATTTCCTTTCATCATGCAGAAATGAGAGACTTTTTCTACCTCGTGAAAGATAAAGTCATTTGTCTTTACAAGCCCAGCTTAACTCTTTGTCAGGCTTGTACTCTTGCTGCAGATGTTTCAAGCTCCGTGTAGAGGCCCACCCTCCCTTACCCCAGCTCTTCCTATAGTATCTTGTTGTCTTTGTAGATCAGGGGCTTGGAATTATACTCCAGTATCAACCTTCATGCCTATCATAAAGCTAAGTTTCATTCTTTTTTCTTTCTTTGTTTTTTTCATGAATAGGGCTTCCGGTTTCCAAACCTGAGAACTACAATTTGGACAATGGAAAAGAAGCATTGAAACGTGAGAGAAAAGCCCCCAAAAGTAGCTACTCAGGTGAGTCAGATAGAAGGGAACCAGAATTCAGAAATGCCCAGCAGGTCAGTGAGTAAGTGGCATTTTTCAATCCTTAAGAAAGAATATTAAAAGTGCATGTGTGCTTTTATTTTTAAATTTTAAGTATTAAAGCATTTTAAATACCTAAGCTGAAAAAATAAAATACCATGTATCCATCAACAAAATTAAACATACTTATTTCATTTGCCTCTTTTTCTTTCTTCCTTAAATTTTCTATGAATCTTCATAAATTGAACACATTCATATAACTAGCATCTGGATCAAGAAAACAACTTTATCAGTACCACTCAGAGTACCACCTCCATCCTCCCAATGGTAACCTTATCCTAACTCGTAACACTGTTGTTAGGTGCTGTCAAGTCGGGTTCAACTCATAGTGACCCCATGTACAACAGAACAAAACACTCCCTGACACTGTGCCATGCCCAGCACTATGTCAGTGTTCCTCTGCTATTCATGGGGTTTTCAATAGCTAATTGTTTCTGGATTGTTTCAGGAGTGGGTTGCTGGGTCCTTCTCCCATCTTTTTGTGGTGCTGGGGATTGAACTCAGGGCCTCAGAGAGCACAGAACAGCATTCTACCAACTGTGCCCCACTTGTAACGCTATAGGTTAGTTTTAACTGTTCTTGAACTTTCTCTAAATGGAATCATATTGTATATACTCTTGCGTCTAGCTTCCTTCACTGAACATTAACTGAGATAAACCTATGTTATGGCATGTTGTTATAGTTTATTCATTCTTGTTGTACAGCCTTTCATTATGTCAGTATTCTACTTTATCTGTTCTCCTGAAGATGAGCATTTTGATAGTTTCCAGCTTTTGGTTATATGAATAGTACTTCTATATACATTCTTTCACAAGTCTTCTCATGAACTCCTATGCATTTCTGTTGGATGTATACATAAAGGTAAAACCATTGGGTTGTAGGTTAGACATATGTTTATTTCTCGTAGACATTACCAAAGAGGTTTCCAAAGTCACTGTACCAATTACAGTCCCATCAGCAGAGGGTATGAGTTCTAGTTGTTCCACATGCTTATCAGCAATTAATCTTGTCTTCATTTTAGGCATTCCTGCAGTGTATGATATCATTTACATTTAAGAAATATTAGAGATTTAGTTAAAGTCCTTTCATTTTTTCATTTTCTAGAAATAACCACCACATCTTGAAGTTGGTGCACATAATTCCAGTGTATGTGTGTCTGTATGTGTGTACACATGTATGCATGTGCACATGAAACAATATATATTGTTATAATGTAATTTTTTGTCTTTTGCGGTACTTGGGTGTCAAACCCAGGGCCTCACACATCCTTTGCAAGTGCTCTGCAACTAAGCTGAGCTGCATCCCCAGCCCATTTTTTATTTTTTATCTTAAGATAGGATCTCACTAAATTAACACAGGCTGCCTCTGGTTTTGAATCTGTGATCCTCCTACCTCCGCCTCCCAAGTCGCTGGGGTTATAGGCACGTACCACAGTGCCTGGCCTGTAATCTGATTTTTTTAAACTTCACACTGTATTTTGTTCATCTGTGTTAAAACACAATGAATCATGTTTGTTTAACTAATATGGAGTAAGTCCATTGTGTGAATAAACTGAAGAGTTTATTTTCCTTTTTTGTTGTTAGTAAGCAGAATTACAGTGATCATCTCTTCATTGACACAGGTTCATTTTGAGAGTTGGGTTAAGGTAGATAATTAGAAGAATGACCGTGCCTTGAAGTATCACAGGTTAGTTTTACTAGGAATTGTCAAGGTCCATCATGGCTACCAGTTGATGTTACCACATTTGTAAGTTTTCAACCATCTTGATGGGTTCAAAATGCTACTTTCTGTTTTTAAATTTGCATTTCTATACGTGATAAATAGGAGTAAATTTGCACATTCTGTGACTATTGACTATTCAGACTTTCTTGATTTGTCATTGTATATTTTCCATTATTATATATGACAGAAGTGGAATTACAAATCACTGAGAAAAATCTGATTCTTTGGCTTATTCTATTGTATCTTAGGCATGTTGAATTTTTAAATTTTAAGGTCAAACTTATTGGTTTATTTTATTCTATTTTATTTTATTTTTGCAGTGCTGGGAATCAAACCCATGGTCTTGTGCATGCTAGGCAAGCACTCTACAACTGAGCTACATCCCCAACTCTTGTTGATTTTTATTTTAATAGTTTACTTTTTGTGAATTGCCTTTCTTATCCCAATGTGAGAAAGATAATCTATTTTATTCTACAAGGTTCAAGTTTTGTTTTACAAGTATTTATTTTTATATATGGTGTGAAATAGGGAACTAATTTTACATTTTTCTATGCCTACAGTCTAATCCAGCATGCTTTGTTGAATAATTTTATATTACTGATTTATAATGCTATCTGTGCGGTAAACCCACTTGGCCTAGATGCTTGGATTTGTCTCTAGGCTCTCTGGTTTACTTCTCTATCTGTGCTCCAATACCATACTGTTTTTAATCACTATACATGATGGTATATATATTACCATGCAGTTATACTGTATAATAGTAGATGTGTATACCTAATTGTGTATGCATGTACATAGGTGTGTGCATATATTTGTGTGTACGTGTATACAGATATATAGAAAATCTTTCCTGAGCTAGACATAGTGGTACTCACCCATAACTTTAGCATTGACAGACCTGAGACAGAAAGATCATGAGTTTGAGGATAGCCTGAGCTACATAGCTGACCCTTGTCAAAAAGAAAAAAAGGCAAGACAATAAAAAAGAAAACCCGTTCTTGAATGTTTTTTCTTTTGTTTCTTCATTTTTCTGTTCTTTTGAATTCTAAGAGAGTTTAAAAATCTTTCCCTGTGAATTTACACATATCACCTTCTCCTTATTGACCTGTCAGGTTTTGTGATTTGCCTATTCACTGCCCTTCTAAAAGAAGGCGGGGGGGAATACTGCTATTTTCTCTTTCATGCTCTCGCTCTCTCACTTTCTCGCTTTCTCTCTTCCCTCCCTTCCTGTCTCCCTCCCTCCCCTTGTCTGTCTGTCTGTCTCTCTCTCTCTCTCTGTCTCCCTTCCCCCCCCCCCTGTCCTCTCCTGGTTCTGAGGAGTTGTACCTAGGGCCTTGCACATGCTTTTGGAAGTGCTCCACCACCAAGCTGCGCCCCACCCCATTTTCTTACGTTTTATTTTGAGTCAGGTCTCACTGAGTTATGTAGGCTGCCTCTGGCCTCAAAACTTGCAGTCCTCTCCTGCCTCCACCTCCCAAGTTACTGGGATCATAGGCTTGAGCCACCACACCCAGCGTACTGCTGTGTTTTCTTAGTGATCTGTAAGAGCGCTTCATATATGAGGTTTATACCCTTTGTTATGTTACAGATGTGTTTTCTAGATTTTCACTTTGCTTTGCTATGCTTTTTGATATACAAATTTAATGTTTTTACAATCTATTTTCTGCCTTTTAAGTACTGTTTAAAAGTTCTTTCTTCAAGATTGCATAAATATTTGCCTCTCTTTTCTAGTATATCTGTGCTTTATTTTTTCCTTTAAATCCTCAGTCCCTTTGGAATTGCCTTTTTCTCAGAGAGTATCTTCTTAGTCACCTTTTGTGAACAGTTAAATGTTTGAATGGCTCAAGATTTGATTTTAATCTCCCTTTTATTGTATACCTGGAATCATAAACTTGAGTGCTTTTACATGGACCAGGAGATAATATAACTGAGTGAAGCAAGAAAGGTAGAAACTGATAAACTGAGGAACACATGCCTCGGCTGAGAGGATTAGCCATTACTCCATTAATTCTAGCATAAGGGCTGGCAAGATTTTTGTATTAAAGACTAGGCAGTAAATAATTAGACTTTATGGGACATATTGTTCTGTCAGCATCTACTCAGTCTGCTGTGTTTCTGTGAGAGCAGCCTTAGGCAATATGGAAATGCATGCATATGGGTGTGTTCCACTAAAACTTTATTTAGAAAAATTGGGAGCAGGCTGTAGTTGCTAACCACTGTTCTAAATGGTTGTTGTCATTCAGTATACTTCCGTTTTTTTCCATGAGAAGCTGAAAACTTGGTTGTATGTGAAATCTATGTTTAAATGCTGGCAACTAATGTCTAAAAATTATTAGGCATCGTGGTGCACCCAAATAATCCTGGTGACTCAGGAGACTGAGGCAGGAGGATTGCAAGTTCAAGGCCAGAGGCAGCCTGCACAATTTAGCAAGAGTCTCTGTGAAAATGCAAAATAAAAAAGAGGCTAGAGGTGCAGCTCAGTGTTAGAGCACTTGCCTGGCATGTGCGATGTGTGAGGCCCAAGGTTCAACTCCCTAGTACTGGGGGGGAAAAGTATATATATACATGTGTGTATATATATGTTGTTGTTAAGTGCCTTCGAGTTGGTGTCCTACTCATAGCAACCATACGTACAACAGGCAAAACACTATTGTCCATGCTTCTCTGCTATTCATAGGGTTTTCAATGGCTAATTATTTTTTGGGAATGGGTGGCCTGGTCCTTTTCCCAAACCTACAGTATCTGGTGTTCCCAGGTGGTCTCCTATCCAAGTACTAACCAGGCCCTGCTTAGGTTCCAAGATCTGACAGGATCAGATGCCACAGTGGTATGGCTGCAGGCGAGTGTGAGTTTGTGTGGGTGTGTATGTATGTATTATATGTACATATATTATACATTATATACATTAAATAATATATATAATATGAAGACCACAACCTGTCCTGTTTGGCCACTTGGTCATCTGCCTGAAAGCTCTCCTTTCTCCTTAGGTCGTCTCATCACAACCAGTCTGCCATCTATCTGGATGAGTCCCATATTTGTATTGTCATTGTAGACCTCTCCTCAGAGCTCCTGTTCTGAAATCTATATATCTTATTTCATGTCTGTATTTGCTTATGTCAAAGACACCTCAGTACAAAGTGTTTATAACTGAATGTCTGAAGTACACCTCAATTCCCATCCCTCAGTAGGATCTTTTCCTAATGATACTATTTTATCAAATTATGCATGAGAGATATATGAATCGTCTTTACATTTCCCCTTTTCTCCTTTGCCCAATTTATCATTGTACTTACCTAATTATATTCTAAGTATTTTTTCACTGTTAATTTCTTCCAATTCCCTCTTTTCGCCTAGCCTACTGTGATAATCTTCTTGATTCTACCTTTGTACTCACATATGCTGTTCTCTGCAGCATAGTGAGAAAGAGACTTTCAAGATCAAATCGGGTCATGTCATCTCTTTGCTTAAAACATTTCAGTGGCTTCTCATTCATTGCCTTTAGGGTAATAACTAGAAATAATTGCAGCCTGTGAAATCTTACAAAATCTTCTATTCATTATCCCAACTTAATTTCACACCTGTTGTCACTTCATCACTGTCCTCTATTGTAACAGATCTTATGTTTTGGCATTATAAGACCTAGTGTAAGTAAAAATTATTGAAGATGCCAAAGAGCTTTTTTAAAAATGTAGATTGTATCTAACAATATTTGTTCTACTAGAAATTAAAGCTGAGGAATATTGTTTTTTGTGTTTTTGGAGGTACTAGGGGTAACAGGTTTGAACACAGGGCCTCAGTCAGGTTAGGTGAGTGTTCTACTACTTAGCTGTACCTCCAGCCCCTTTTTTATTCTTTATTTTGAGACAGAGTCTCCCTAAGCCATGCAAGCTGCCTCTAGCCACAAACTAGTGATCTTCCTGCCTCAGCCTCGCAGTTTGCTGAAATTACAGATATGTGCCACGGTACTTGGCTAAAACAGAAATTTTTAAGCTTAATTTTAAACTCACTTAAAATTAGTAATTTTAACCCATTGTATGTTAACACAATAGAATTTTTATGAAAACCAACTATTTTCTAATACAAAAATGTCATTGAGAAGAATAGCATTATTTTATACTTGCAATTCTCCTTAATATATGACTTAATAGAAGATAGCTATATTTTTACATCTGCTTCTGAATGTAGTATGTTAAGTTTTTTTGGTTAAAAGAAGTTCATCATACTGATTAATAATTGGAAAAAGGACTATATAATAGCTTTTTCAGGTCATTATGGCTATTATATGATGACTCTCATACTGGGCAAAGTGTAGTTTCTTAAAATTAGGAATAGTACAGAATCTGAAATCATATCATACCTTATTACATTAAAATTTATATTGATCTTTTGGAAAATACCGGTTAACTAAGTTATGTAAAGGGCTGGGATTTAGCTCAGTTGAAAGAGCTCTGTGCTGCAGTCTCTGTGGTCCCGAGTTCAATTCCCAGCACCCCAAAAAATGGGAGAAGGACCTGGCAATCCACTCCCAAGGCAATCCAGAAACAGCCATTGAAAACCCTATGAGGGTCGCTATGAGTCAGATACCGACTCGATGACACCTAACAACAACAAGTTATGTAAATGTTCCAAATGTTGATATTTCACATAGTGCAATATTTTTAAACATTTTTAAATATCATTATTGCCCTTATAAAAGTCTTATTTTTAAGTTTTAGCAAGCTGTCAGTGGTAGAAAGAAATTTTCCAAAACTTACCATTTCTGTCAGAAAGGTCAGATTTTATCAAGTATTATCATTTGTTTTCCTCAAAATGATAGGTTCCCTTGGTTCACTTTTGATAAATGACAAGCCAGAAACTCAGCTTGCATAACGCAATTTGTCATTCTTTCGAGTAAAAATTGTATATTTAAGCTCACAATTCAGTTGCACAAGTGGTTTGCCTAAAGATAATCATTGCACTTTAATAAGAACAGACTTACCTTACAAATATTTTCATTTCATTAACCCAGAATATTAAAAAGATGTGTACTGACAGGTTGAAATTTAATGAACAAATACTGTTTACTGTTTCCTTAGACTTTTTAAAATGAAACTATTTTTTTTAACTAATAGTACATGGTAGAAAAGAATAGTTCTAGTACGTTTAGCCTGCAGTCATACCACTGTGTTGTCCAATCCCATCAGATCTTAGAAGTTAAGCAGAGTCAGGCCTGATTAGTACTTGGATGGGAGACTGCCTGAGAACACCAGGTAATGTAGGCTTGGGAAAAGGACCTGGCAACCCACTCCCAAAAAACAATCAGCCATTGAAAACTCTATGAATAGCAGAGAAACACTGATAATACCATTTTGCCTATTGTATGTAGGGTCACTGTGAGTTGGACACCAACTCAACGATACCGAACAGCAGCAACAAGTATGTTTGATGTTATTTTCCTCATCCATTTTAAGGAGATTTACCACCATTGCTTTTATAATTTCAAGTGTCAGGACAGTGAAAAAGGCAAATAACACCTGCGTGTTATTTTCAAAGAAGTTTTACAGTCTCCCAGGATTCCACAGACTGCACGATGAGATGCCTACCTCTCCCTACCTAAACCAGTCTTATATCAATTTATGTTTTACTTATTTAACACTTATGCTATGGCAGAGATTTAGGGGCATGGTATCACAAATATTATCATTTAATGTTCAGTAAGTTGTTACATGTGGTTGAGCTGGGTCCAACTCATAGCAACCCTCAGGGTTTTCAATGGATGATTGTTTTAGGATTGTTATGGGAGTGAGTTGCCACATCCTTCTCCCATTTTGGCAGTAAGGTAGGTATTGTTATTACTCCTCATAAGGTTGTTGTTAGGTGCTGTTGAGTCAGGTCTGATTCACAGCAACCCTATGTGCAGCAGATGAAACACTCCCCGGTTCTGCCAGGCACATGATCATTTTCATGTTTAAGCCCACTGTTGCTGACACTGTACCAGTCCATCTAGTTGATGGTGTTCTTCTTTTTCATTGACCTGCCACTCTCCCAAACATGATGTCTTTGTCCAGGGATTGGTCCCTTCTGACATGTCCAAAATACATAAGACAAAGTCTAGCCATCCTTGCTTCCAAGGATGCACTTCTTCTTGTTGCACTTCTTCTAGGATGGATCTGTTTGTTCTTTTGGCATTCCATGGTATATTCAGTATTCGTCTCCAACACTATAATTCAAAAGCATCAGTTTTTCTCCTGTCTCCCTTGTTCAATGTCTCGTTTTCACAACCATATGATACGATGGAAAATACATGGCATGAGTCAGGCACACCTTCATCTTCAATGTGACATCTTTGCTTTTCAAGACTTTAAAGAGGTCTTTTACAGCAGCTTTTCCCAGTGCAATGTTATCTTTTGATTTTTGACTGCTGCTTGCATGGGTGTTGATTGTAGAACCAAGTACAACAAAATGTTGGACAACCTCAGTCCCTTCTCTGTTTATGATGAAGTTACTTACTGACCCAGTTCTAAGGGTTTTTGTTTTGATGTTGAGGTATAATCCATACTGAAGGCTGTGTTCTTTGATCTTCATCAGTAAATATTTCAAATGCTCTTTACTTTAAGCAAGCAAATTTGTGTCATCTGCATAACACAGGTTGCTAATGAATCTTCCTCCAATCCTGATGCCACATTCTTCATAAAGTCCAGCTACTTGGATTATTTGCTCAGCATAGAGATTGCAGAAGTATGGTGAAAGGATACAGCCCTGACCCACACCTTTGTTGATGTTAAACGAGGTAGTGTTTCCTTGTTCTGTTTGAATGGTTGCTTCCTGGTCCATGTACAGATTCTTCATGAGTACAATTAAGTGCTCTAATATCCACATTCTTTCCAATGTTATCCATAATTTGTTGTGATTCACATGGTCAAATGCTTTTGCATAGTCAATAAGACATTTTAGATAGACATCTTTCTGGTATTCTCTGCTTTTAGATAATATATCCATTTGACATTAGCAATGATGTCCCTGATTCTATGCCCTCTTCTAAATCTGGCTTGATTTTCCTGTTCATATACTGCTGCAGTCACTTTGAGTGACCTTTAGCAAACTTTTACATGCATAAGATATTAATGATATTGTTTGATAATTTCCACATTCAATTATATCCACTTTGTTGGGAATAGGTACATATTTGGATCTCTTCTGGTCAGTTGGCCAAGTAGCTGTTTTCCATCTCTTGGCATAAGCAAGTGAGCACCTCCAGTGCTGCATGTTTGTTGAAACATCTCTATTAGCATTCCATCTATTCCTGGAGCCCTGTGTTTCACCAGTTCTTTCAGAGCAGCTTCCATTTTTTCCTTCAGTACCATTAGTTCCTGATCATCTGTAATCTCTTGCACTGGTTAGTCATCCACCATTTCTTTTTGGTGTAATCACCCTATGTATCCTTCTATCTTCTTTTGATGTTTCATGTGTTGTTTGATATTTTCCCTATAGAATCTTTCACTATCACCATTTGAGGCTTGACTTTTTCTTCAGTTCCTTAAGCTTGGGAAAAACAGAGCATGTTCTTCCCTTTTGGTTTTCTATCCCCAGCTCTTTGCACATGTTGCTATAATATTTGATTTTGTTTTCTTGAGCTTCCCTTTGAAATCTTCTGTTTAGTTCTTTAACTTCGCCTTACCTTCCTTTTACTTTGGCTGCTTGACATTCAAGGGCAAGTTTCAGATTCTTTTGACATGTAATTTTGTCTTTTCTTTTTTTCCTGTCTTTTAAATAACCTTTTGTTTTCCTCATGAATGATGTCTTTGATGTCATGCCACAACTTGTCTGATCTTCAATCATTAGTGTCTAAGGCATCAAATGTGTTCTTGAGATGGTCTCTGAACTCAGGTAGGATATACTCAAGATCATACCTTGGCTCTCATACGCTTGGTCTAACTTTCTTCAGTTTCAGTTTGAACCTGAATATGAGCACTTGATGGTCTGATCCACAGTCAGCCCCTGGTCTGGTTCTGACTTGTAATATTGAACTTTTCCATTGTCTTTTTCCACAAATGTAGTCAGTTTGGTTGTTCTTGTGTGTTCCTTCTAGTAAATTCCATATGTATAGTCACCATTTATGTTAGTGAAAAGTATTTGCAATGAAAAGGTCTTTGGTCTGACAAAATCCTATCTTGCCATCTCCATTATCATTTCTCTCACCAAAGCCATATTTTCCAACTACTGAGCCCTCTTTTTTGTTTCCAACTTTTGCATGCTAGTCACCTGTAATTATCAGTACATCCTGATGGCATGTTCTATCTATTTCAGATTGCAGAAGCTGGCAAAAGCCTTCCCTATCTTCATTTGTGGCCTTAGTGGTGAGTGAGTAAATTAGAATAAAAGTCTTATTAACTGGCCTTCTTTGTAGGTGTATGGATATTATTCTATCACTGCATTGTACTTCAAGACAAGATATTGAGATGTCTTTTTTGATGATGAGTGCAACTTCATTTCTCTATCATTCCCAGCATAGTAGACCATATGATTAACTGATTCAAAATGGCCCACACCCGTCCGTTTTAGCTCACAGATAGATGCCTTGTTGCTGCTGTTAGGTGCTGTTGAGTTACGTCAAACTCATAACAACCTTCATAGGATTTTCAAGTCTAGGGTGTCAACATTGATGCACTGCATTTCCCTTTTGACAATTTCTAATTTTTGTAGATTCATACTATATGCATTCCATGTTCCAGTTAGTAATGGATGTGTACAGTTCTTCCTTCTCATTTTGAGTCATGCCAAATCAGCAAATGGTGGTCCTTGGGGCTTTATATTCCATTGTTGTCATTAGGGTTGATTCTATTTTGAGGAGGCAGCTCTTCCCCAGTTGTCTTTGGAATGCCTTTCAAGCTGAGGGGTTCATTTTCTGGTACTATATCTGACAGTGTTTCTCTGGTCTTCATAGGGTTTTCAATGGGTAAGTGTTTCAGGAGTGGGTTGGCCATGTCCATCTCCCTAGTTTTTCTTAGTCTGGAAGCTCAGCTGAAACTTGTCCACCATGGGTGGCCCTGCTTGTATCTGAGATAGCAGTGGCATAGCTTTTAGCATCACAACAGTATGCAATCCCCCACAGTATGCAACTGGCAGGCATGTGGGGGCCTCATGAGGTAGGTACTATTATTGCCCTCTCTTACTCATAAGGAAACTAAAATAAAGAGGCCAGGTAACTTGCCCAAGATCACACAGCTAGTAAGTGGCAGAGCTGAGAATCAAATTCATGTCTTCTGATTCTAGAGTCTATGTTCTGAATCACAGCTTTTCTTGAATGTTGCCCCTACTATGGGGCTATTTTATGTATTCCCTCCACCTGGGATGATCATATCAGTGCTTTTATACCCATCACATGGAACACTTCCCCCAACCCCAACCTTGCTAACATTTAGCTCAGTGATTTACTTTTTCAGGGAATCCTTCATTCTTATTTCCCTTTATAATTTTTTTGTAGTATCATTTGCCTTTCAATTCTCAGTACTTCTAGCAAGTGCAGTTTGATACTTATTTATGAATGTTAGATTAAATTCTCGCCCCTTCTTTGTGCTTAAGAACTAGTCCTGTGTGTTTTTCCCTAGTCACCAGCACAGAGCCTAGTGCATGGTAGATATTCAGTAGATATTTCTTAAATAAAATGCATAATAAATGAGTAGATAGCTGGATAAGTAAGATTTATTTGAATGAGTGGAATGAGAGATGATTTAACTTTCTTCTAAATGCTTTAGCAGTTTTCGTGGCACCATTTGTTGGAAAAACAAATCTGTTGTTCCCTGACTGAAATATCACCTATTATTCTTAATTCTTATAGGTTCTATTAGGATATAGTTTATTTTGAACCATTGTTCAAATTGTTTCATCAATGTGAAATAGTTTTATATTGGATATATTTGGATATATATGTTTCTGTATCTCCTTTTTTCCTACACAAATAGCAGCAAACTATGCGCACCGATTTATACCTTGGGATACATACATATTTTATATATATATATATGTGTGTATGTATATATATATATATATATATATATGTACACACACATATATATACACATATGTATACACACATATATACACACACATATATATATATGGGCTGGGATTTAGCTCAGTTGGTAGAGCACTGCGCTGCAGTGTCTGAGGTCCCGAGTTCGATTCCCAGCACCGCAAAAATGGAAGAAGGACGTGGCAACCCACTCCCAAGGCAATCCCGAAACAGTCTGCCATTGAAAACCCTAAGAGGGTCGCTATGAGTTGGACACGACTCAACGGCACCTAATAACAACCATATATATTTATATATATATATATATTATATATTATTAGGTGCTTCCAAGTCAGGTCCAATTTCTAAGGACCTTATGTACAACAGAATGAAACACTACCCAACACTGTGCCGCGCCTGACACTATGTTAGTGTTTCTCTGCTATTCATAGGACTTTTGATAGCTGACTGTTTCAGGAGTGGGCTGCCAGGTCCTTCTCCCAAGCGTACGGCACCTGGTGTTGCCAGCCAGTCTCCCATCTAAGAACTAACCAGGCCTGATCCTGCTTAGCTTCCAAGATCAGATGGGACTGGATGCCAGACTGGTATGGACATAGGCATACATAAGATAGATAGATCCTACAGATCATTTCATGATATATAAGCTCTTTCTCATTTTAAAAATGTTGCATAGCGCTTCATTGTTTGTATGCAATGTAGTTTAATCATTTATCTATAATTTGGGTATTTGAGATGTTACCAGTCTTTTGCTACTTCAATTAGTGTTTCAATAAATGTTGTTGTTGTTAGGTGCCGTCAAGTCGGTATCCAACTCATAGCGAACCTCTATACAACAGGGGAAACACTAGTGTCAGTGCTTCTCTGCTGTTCATAGGGTTTTCAATGGCTGATTGATTTTTGGGAGTGTGTTGCCAGGTCCTTCTCCCAAGCCTACAGCTTCTGGTGTTCCCAGGCGATCTCCCATCCAGGTACTAACCAGGCCTGACCTGCTTAGCTTCCGAGATCTGACGGGATCGGATGCCACAGGGCTATGGCTGCAGGCATTTCAATAAATAGCTTTGCGCATTTATCAGTTCATGTATTTGCCATTGTTTCTTTGTGAGATCAAAGGGATTTTTTTTCCTTTATTATAGTAAATGATGATAGGGTGCAGAGTAATAGAGCATTGGCTTTTTACACCATGCATCCCTTATATCACTTCTGGCAATGCTTTCATCAACTCACAAAGTTTATGGCCCCTGATGGATAATCTGTAGTAAAACTGTGATGCTTGTTTGGGTTATAGTCCTCTACTTTTCCAATGTACTAATGAAGTCGTGCTGTTTATGTTGAGATCGTCCTTTCCCCATTTATCTCTCCACATTGAGCCTCCTCATCATCCCATCTTCTCCAATCTTCTCTTCCCTCTGCTAGTTCCCTCCCTCCTCCTTTCTACTTTTTATATTGTCCAAAGGAGATTTTTTTGATCCGGAACATATAAAAACATTGTTAAGAAGATTAAACTGGCAGCAGAGTACATATGTAAACATGAATAGGATCTAAAGACTAAAAACTCAGAAACCAAAACTATACTCTTCACTAAGATGACAACTGCCTGGATATTTATTACAGCAATAATTATAAATTGTAGTTTCTCCTCTCTGGTCTAGTATACTCATACATCTTCATCCTCTGTACACTGCTTCATCTGCGTCCCTCCTCCTCCATTCTCACCATCTCTCCCCTCCTCTGACTCTCTTGGATTAGAGGGTACTCAATTTCTTTCACTCCATTCACATTTCTTTTGCACCTCACCTAATAACAGTCAAATCCACTTATTCCATGAAGGCATGCTTTTCCCCTTCATTAACTCTTGCTATTACAGAACTGCCTTTTTGTTGAGCACAGACAGAGAAGGAAAATTTATATATCTTATATCTTTCAGACATGGAGACTGGACCCGAGAGCAAAGATTCAACTTCAGTGCAAGATTTTTGTAAGAAAGAATCACACGAGGTTGCAATAATAGACAGACTGGCAAGGAATAGTATCTGCAACTCCAACTTGGAAACTGCTCTTGAATGCGAAAATTGGTTAGAGAATCAGCAAGAAAATCAGGAGAGACACTTGAGAGAAATGTTCACGCACATGAATTCACTCCCTGAGGAAAGAGATCATGAGCATAATGTATACTGGAAAAATTTCAGTCAGAAATCTCTCATTGTAACTCAAGACAGAGTTCCCAAAGTATCCCATGCCTTTCATACACTTGGAAAAAGATCAAACCAGAAATCAAACTTAATGAAAAAGCAGAGAACCTGTAAAGAGAAAAAACCTCATAAATGTGATGATTGTGGTGAACTCTTCACCTACCTTTCAGTGCTTATTCGACACCAGAGAGTCCACACTGGAGAGAAACCCTATACATGCAATGAATGTGGGAAATGTTTTAGCCACAGAGCTAATTTGACTAAACACCAGAGAACTCACACTAGACTTGTCTTTGAGTGTAGTGAATGTAAGAAGACCTTCACAGAAAGCGCATCCCTTGCAATCCATCAGAGAATTCACATTGGAGAGAGGCCTTATGAATGCAGTGACTGTGGGAAAGGCTTTAACCGAAGTACACACCTTGCACAGCATCGGTTGATTCATGCTGGAGTGAAGCCGTATGAATGCAGCGAATGTGATAAAGCTTTCATTCACTCATCAGCACTCCTTAAACATCAAAGAACTCATACTGGAGAGAAACCCTACCAGTGTCAAGAGTGTGGGAAGGCCTTTAGCCATTGCTCATCCCTTACCAAGCATCAGAGAGTTCATACTGGAGAAAAGCCATATGAGTGTAGTGAATGTGGAAAAACTTTTAGTCAGAGCACACACCTTGTTCAGCATCAGAGAATTCATACTGGAGAAAAACCCTATGAATGTAATGAATGTGGGAAAACCTTTAGCCAGAGCTCAAATTTTGCAAAGCATCAAAAAATCCATATTGGAAAGAAACCTTACAAATGCAGTGAATGTGGAAAAGCCTTCATTGACTCATCAGCTCTTATTCAACACCAGAGTACTCATACTGGAGAGAAACCCTTTAGATGTAATGAATGTGGGAAAAGCTTTAAGTGTAGTTCATCCCTCATCCGACATCAAAGAATTCATACTGAAGAACAATGCTGAAATGTTACTAAATGTGAAGAAATGTAAGTTGGCTTTGTGTGGTGTTCTATACATGAGTGTTTAGGTGAAAGATCCATAATATGCCCTTGAGGACTTAATTCTGTATGTATCTAATTTCATTTGCCTCGTACTTAATTTTGAACCAGATAGGGGCTGGGATTTAGCTCAGTTGGTAGAGTGCTGTTCTGCAGTCTCTGAGGTCCCAAGTTCAATTCCCAGCACCACAAAAATGGGAGAAGGACCTGGCAACCCAATCCCAAGGCAATCCCAAAAACAATCTGCCATTGAAAACCCTATGAGGGTCACTATGAGTCAGATACCGACTCCACAGCACCTAACAACAACAGGAGGATCTTTGTGTCTATCAATTTGATAATTATAAAAACTTCTATTCAGAGGTCTTACAGTTTTTATCCCCAATCTTCCAAATACCTGTTTGTGGAAATTCAAGAACTCTTTGGGAAAGGGTAGCAGTATAAACATTGTGAAATCCAGTTCTCCCTACTCTTGGTCGTATCAGATCCTTGTGGCCTCTTACTTTGTAGGGAAATTCTTATTTTGTAGGTTAGGCTGAAGGCCTTAACGTTAGGAAGACAACTCTAAATCCAGTGTAGAATCCTGCAGTCATACAGTATCACAGGAACACAGAAATGACAGGGAGAGTGTCATTTCTTTTGTATTAGCCATAGAAACTCTAAGGCTAAGGGTTGAAAATTATTTAGAGTTCCACTCCTCACAAAGGCCACTATCTAGTTTGATGAACATAACTAAAATGATGTTTGTGTGGACTATGTTAGACATAAATTTAGATATTATCCCTGTGTTGTGGAGATTTTCCAGTTCCCTGAGTCAAAATCTTAAGGTTCAATATGTTATTTTATTTAGGGTCTCAGTCAAGAGAACTGAAGCAACTGTGAAGCACCAGGGCATACCTTCTTGTCAGGTATGGGAAAAGCTCCTGGTACTGTCCTCAAATGACTCATCTGAAGATAAGCAGCTTCCCTTCCTAAAGAAGAAATTACCATTTCTCTGGCCTTCATGTTTACCCACCTTGTTTTGTTTTTCTTGTTCAACGTATGTTGGTTGGTCTTTATCCCAGATGCCTTAAAAAAGTTGACATGACATGAAATCACAGTGTTCTATTACCAGAAGTTAGATGGATATCCAAAAACCAGTTACAAGACTGAAAACACAAAAGGAAGAACTCAAATTAATATTTAGTAAAACACTCTATAAATGTCAATTTATATTGCTCTATTCCATATTACATGTTATATGAAAACCATAGAAAATGAAAAGTAATTTATCATAGAATTCTTCTTCTTTCCTGAATCCTGTCTTTCCAGTTCATACTCGTGCCACTTCTATATTATCTATTACTTCTTATAATTTCCACTCTGTACACCTTAAGTTTCATGATTGAAGAAAATTAGGGGGATAGAGCTTAGAGCACTGTCAAGAACTGTGAATGGAGTATAAATCCAGCAATGATGGAAATCACAGGAATTTTGGATGAAAAAACTCAGATTATAGAATGAACAGAGAAACATCAAGGGATTTAGGGTGGGTAGAAAAGCTAAGATGTCAGAGGACAGGGTAGGAGAATGTCTGACTCAAGAAAATACAGGAAAGGGAGCTCAAGTCTTTCAAGTCTTTCAACATGTCAATCAGTGTTAATGGGTAGGAGCAGAAATTGGCAAACTAGGGCCTCTACCCTTGGAACAAGTGTGGAACACTGCCTGTTTCTGTAAATGTTATTGAAACTCAGCCAGTCTCTCATTTACATGCTGTCTTAGGCTGCTTTTGTGTGCAACAGCAGAATCAAGTTGGCTGCTGCAGAGATTGTGTCTTCAGGCTGCTATTACGAGATTTCCTGAACTGAGTAGCTTATAAACAACAGAAATTTATGTCTCACGATTCAAGTCCAAGATCAAGGCACCAGTAGATTCAGAGTCTGGTGAGAGGCTGCTTCCTGGTTCCTAGATAGTACTTTCTCTCTGGATCCTCACATGATAGAAGGGAAGAACTCTGGTCTCTTCAGTCCTTTCCAAGCACATTGGACCCTTCATGAGGACTCTTGTTATCTAATCACCTCCTAAAAATGGTACTTCTTAATACCATTACAATAGGTGATAGGTTTCAACATAAGAATTTTGGGAGACACCGTTGGTCTATAGCTCATTGTATGTCCCAAAAAGCCTAAAATATTTGCTACTTGGCTCTTTACAGAAAATGTTTAGTGGCCCCTGTGCTAGGTGGGGTGAAAGGACTAAATGAGTCAGAAGTCAAGTGGAGTGGGAAAGTGATAATGATAAACTTACCCTTCGCTAGGCATTAAAACCATTGCAGTTACCCTTTTAAGCCAAACTGCAGCAGAGCAAGGCAAATGAACACCCCTCAGTACTCAGGAACTCAGTAGTCCTCTCTAGACTATATTTAAGATTACAGAATATTGAAAGAAGTGGGGTAGAGGAAATAAGAGATGGGAAATGATGCACCAAAACACTCCTAGTCCTTGGATGTTAAGTATCCTTAAGAGTTTTGCGGTTAATGCCTTTTCAGTATGCCACAAGCTTGAATGAACAATTCATTTAGAGATTAAAATCTGACTAATGAAATAAGACCAGCATGGGCCTTTCAAAGTTAGTTTCGTTTCTCCCATTGTCACTTCACAATTTACGTGAGCTTGAAAACTGCTTACTCTCTATCGTTTCTTTATCTGTAAAATGGCAATGCATTATAACCAACCTGGCACACACACTAAGTAACTGTACAGACAGCCCCATCCACCTGTCTCCTCCCATTTGATCGTAAGTACTTGCAAGCACTCACCCACACTCTATGTATATAAATATGTAGTATTCATTATGTGTTTTAAAATATGGAGTTTTTTTTAATGAAGTGGCTGTCAGCATAAGTTACTTATGACCGAGTGTGTGTGCCCCATCTTTTGTTTATTAGTTTAGAGCTGTGACCACCCTGCTCTGGCCAGTTGTAGAGATGGGGCTTCATTTCTTTCTGCTTTTGTTTCCATCTACTGCTGTTACCTTACAGTTTCTTTGGGCTGTATGGGACCTGCTGTTTTCCTTCTGAACATCACCTAAGCAGGAATTGTTCGATAGTTACAGAGACTCATGTTCACAATCTAATTGCAGTTGCGACAGTGTCAAGGGACTTCCTCTAAGTTAGTTTTGCTTGGAACTCTAGCCCTTTGCATTTTAGCATTTGTCCTTTTTTATACCTGATATTTAACCTACCTATTTGTATTCCAACATGAATCGTGCAGGTTTTAATGATCTGCATTTTGAATGTTTTTGGTTACCTTTAAACTAAGTTGGACTGCTCTTATGTCCCACTGCCAATAAAAATGTTTTTTGTATATGTATTGTCAGAAACTTATGTGAATTGCTTTAAAATTCTAATTTGAGCATATTTTAAAATACAAAGAAAAACTAAGCATAAAATGTCTCCATACCATTAAGGAAACCAGTCACATGTCTAATTGTTCATCTGGGCTTCACAACTTCTGAGAGATGTAATGGGAAATAACCATAGCAGCCCATGTATCTGAGAAGGTTACGAAGTAAAAGAAGGTATTTTCTACCAAACAGTACCAAGCTTTTTGGCCAGATACAGCACCATTCACGTAGTATGGATAACAAGGCAGGCGGGAGTTTTTTTTGTAAAAAGTGCAATCAAAGCTAGGCAAAATGTAGTTTAAAAATGATTTAGTGTAAATTTTGAATTGCATCTGGTTCAGAAGCCAATGTAACATCACCCGAAATTATAAAAAATTATTATATAAGGATACCAAACATTGAAATCTGTTGGCAATCAGTTCTTGATTAAAAATCTCTCATGATTTTTATTTTCTTAGATATATTTTCACTTCTTAATTTTAATATCAGAAGAGGGCTTAAATTGGAAACTGTATGTCCCAGCCTTCTCCCCTTTCTCACCTTTCAAGGCCTGAACTGAGCCATTTGGGGACCCAGAGACACATAAGCTGTCCCTTACCATGTTTTATTGGCAAGGGGAAAGGCTATTCCTCTGTAATGGTATATGTAATGTGGCATTTATGGGTTACTGTGTGGTTCCAATTCATGCTTTCAAAAAAATTAGATATTTTCACTGAATTGTTCTTTACATTTTTCACAATATAACTTCATTTTTTTTAACACTGTCCCTTCATAAACCTGATAACCTGTCCTTGAATTACACTGACTATATTTAATGTGTGTGCCCCACTTCCCTCCCATCCCTACCAATTCACTCATAAACATGTTATTGTAACATCATCAGAAAAGTTCACCTATCTGGGAAGTCTGAAGGATCAAACCAAGGATTCAGACATTGCTAAATGAACTATTTTCCTCCATCTGTGCTTTCATTTCCTCTGTATTTGTTATATTTTCCTCAATCTCTTCCTGTAGGGACAAATACATCTACTGACAATTACAAGTTATCAGGGTTCTCAACATTCATAATCCTAAGAAGAGAACTTCCTTCCAGATAACTCAGGCAAAATCCCTAGGACTACTTTTCAGCTTTACTTAAGTGTTGCTAATCACTAACCCATTTACTGCCTCAAAAATGAGGTCTTCTCATTGACCACGCCCAAGTCCAAGTCCAGCCTTGGATCAAGGGAGGGCGGCATCCATCCACCTCACACAACTTGTTCACCGGTGGGGAAAGCGTACTTCCCTAGAATAAATCCAAAGATGCTAGCCAGGTAAAACAAACACTGCAACGGGAAAGAGACTCCAGCATGGATAAGGCTAGTCAGCCCTCTCCCCTTCATCAATTTCCTCAAAACACGCTATTCCTGTCAGTCGAACTGACACACTGACAGGAAGCCAAAACTTAAGAGAATATTCACAACATTGACTTGATAAGGTTTCTATGAAGATTACATGGAATTATGTATGTGAAAGTGCTTTGTAAACATGTTGATGATAAGTTTCTCTCCAATGCCAGGCTGTGGGGTGTATGTGTATATATCTACAAAAAACGTACACCTCTTACCAGGACGCCAGTTGTCAAGGCTAACTTGAGCTACTCTCTGTTGCAGGTTGACAGGGAGTTTTTGTTTGTCCATATTTATTTAGGAACCAAAGGTGATAGGGAGCAGCCACCGTCTTCAAAGTTACTTTGACCATGCCAAAAACATAATTTTACGTGTGGTTGACTCATTTCTCAGTCTTAGGACCCAAGTTGTAGTGACTCAAATCTATTGCGCTATCCAGCACTCTTCAGTTTGTGAAAACCCATTTTCAGACTAGCTTAAAACAAAAATGGTGCCATGATTAGAGAGTTAGAGGTGAAATTTGGCTTCAGGTATAACAGGATTCAGATGTTCAGCAGATGTCACTAGATCATTCTCTTGCCATCTCAGCTGCTTTCCTAGGGAAGGTTTTATGATGCAGACAGAATGACAAAGTCATTAGCCACTTTTGACTTGTATTGCCCTGACAGCTGTTGTTCTCAGAGAGAAGAATGTTTCATTCTTCATAGTGCCATTAAAAGTTGCAGGGAGGGGGTTGGGGATATAGTTCAGTAGTACAGGGCTTACTTAGCATGTGCAAGGCCCTGGGTTCAATCCCTAGCACTGAAGAAAAAAAAAAAAAAAAACAGGAAAAAAAAAGTTGCAAGGAGGATTCTGATTGGCCTGGACCACATATGTCCTTGGACTGACCACTAAGAGAAATGAGGACCCTGACATGGTTAAACACATGATCTTTGGGGGACATTTTAGATTCAAACTGAGACTCTGCCCCTGTTTCCTAAAGGTTCATGGACATCTCCTAATGCAAAGTGCAGTCAGTCCAGCTTCGAGGCCCCAAAGTCTTGACAGTCACAACTGGGTTCAGAAATCCAAGTCCAAAGCCTCCACTGAGACTCAGGGCAAACTTAGCTGTGAGCCTCTGCAAAAGGAAAACAAGTTATACACTTCCAACTACACTGGCACAGAGTAAGCATTTCCATGCCAAAATGGAGGAATATGGCCCAGAGAGGAAAGATTGGCTCAAAGCAAGACCTGCAATCTGCTACAGACAAATCTGTGGTTCCGTGTTTGGCATCTGGCACAAGTGAAATCATCTGCCATCTGGCATGATCTGGGCTCAGAAAGGCCTAGGGCAGCCCCTTTGGCAATGCCATTTGCATCACACAGGACCCTCTTTAAGGTGTCTCCACTTATTCCTGGCAGCTTCCCTCAGCAGCTGTTCCATGGTGCTGGTATCTCCAACATCCTGGGGACTCCATTGCAGCTTAGGCTGCACTCTCAAAGCTGTATGAACCAGCCTCGGGGGCTCTCTGCAGTGCATGTGTCCCTGGCGCACACTGCCGGACCTCACAGCCTATTTTCTGAAATCTTGGTGGAAGCCTCCATAATTCCATAACTCGTGCATTCTTCATGCCTGCAAAACCAGCACGACTTGTACAAAGCCCAGGTTTGCTGCTAGCTTGTGCTGTAGCTTTGCCCTTTGGGAGTGTGGTTGTAGCAGCAGCCTTGTCTTCCCAGGCCAAGAAACCATGTCACTGGGCAGACCCTTTTCAGTGCAAGAGTGTGTTCTGGAGGCACTTGTTTTTTATATGAAACCTTTCAAAAATGGATTTGCCATTACACATCTGGGAGTCTTAGATGGGAGGGGTCTGGCCAACCCCTGTTTTACCCTGGGTACACTTCTATTGTCCCAGAACTAAGTGCTCAGCTTTTCTTTACTGGCACTTACCGCTTCAATAGTTACCGCTTCTTTGCCCAAACTTGCCCAGTCTGCAGCAACTTTGATAGTTTTGTTTTTTTTTTTTTCTGTTCAAATTGTACATTTTTCAAATCTTTTCTGCCTTTTGCTCTATTTTTTCTTCACTGTTGTTGTTAGCTGCTATCGAGTAGTATCCGACTCATGGCGACCCTTATAGGGTTTTCAATGGCTGATTGTTTCGGGATTGCCTCGGGAGTGGGTTGCCATGTCCTCCCGTTTTTGTGGTGCTGGGAATCGAACTCAGGACCTGAGAGACTGCAGAGCGGCGCTCTACCAACTGAGCTAAATTCCAGCCCTTTTTTCTTCATAGATCTAGCTAAAAGCCACAAGCAACAACCAAAATACAGCCTCAACATTAGACTGTCCTTGTGTTATTTCCTCTCTCCAGTTAATTAGTCCATTACTTTTAAATTCACCCTCGCTCAGGTCTTTACAAGGTCAAACCACAGACTCTTTGCCAGAATGTAACATGAGTGGCCTCTAGTCCAATTCCCAATAGTGTCCTCATTTTCCTCTGAAACCCCATGAGCCCTATCTTTACTTGTCCTCATTGCTGTCAACATTCAGGTCTTCTGAACTCTAACCAGAACCACCTCAGCAGCTCTGCATAACAGGATCTCAGGGCTGCTCTCACCCGTGTCTCCAAAGATTTCCAAATGCCTCCTGCAAACAGGTTCCAATGGCCTAAGGTCCACATGGCCAGAAGTTTCAGCACAGCAACAACCCTGCTCTTTGGTACCAATGCTCTGTGTTAGTCAGATTGTATGTCTCTGTGGCAAATACCTGACTGAAATGAACTTGTAGAATAAATGATTTATCAGAAGCTCATGGTGTAGAGGATCACAGTCCATAAAGGCAGGGAAGCATGGTGACAAAGCAGGCAGCATCAGACTCTGACAGGGACCTCACATCATGACGGATCAGAAGCACAGAGCTTGAGCAGAACCAGGAGCCTCCAAAGCCTCTTCCCCCTCCCCAGTGGTGATCTGCTTCCCAAAGCTAGGACCCACCTCCCAAAGTTCCACAGCCTCCACAAACAGTACCACCAGCTCGGGACAAAACATTCAAACTTACAACCTTTGGGGTACATTTTAGATTCAAACCATGAGAGGGAGGGAAAGTTTAAGAGCCATCTAATCAATTGTTGTTAAGTGCTGTCAAGTCGTATCCGACTCATAGCAACCCTCATAGGGTTTTCAATGGCAGATTGTTTCGGGATTGCCTTGGGAGTGGGTTGCCACATCCTTCTCCCATTTTTGCAGTGCTGGGAATTGAACTCGAGACCTCAGAGACTGCAGAGTGGCGCTCTACCAACTGAGCTAAATCCCAGCCCAATCAATTCTTAGCCACCTATTTTTAAAATCTATATTTTATCTGGCTATTTATTATCTAGTGTCTATAATCTGGGAATATTTTCATTTTAATATTCTGTTCTGGGTAGTCTTGTTAATATTTTCCTCCCCAGAATCCATTATGTTTTCAAATTATGAGTATACTTATCCACAACTCAGGAAATCCAAAAAATGTGTCTCATTAAAAATGTTATTCTTGAGTGATCTTCAAATTTATTCTTCTGTTCAATGTTTACCTTGGTTCTAGTTTTTCAGTAATGGATATCATGAATTCAGAACAATAGCATGTTTATCTTTGTGCACGTATTTCTTGTGTTTTCAGTTGTTTCTTTAGGAGTCATAGAAATTAAAATTAACCGCGCTAAATACACTGTATAGTGATTTTTGTGAGCTATTTCAACTTGCCTTTCAGAATAGTTGTACCACATTTTAGTGCCACTATGGATATATGGCCTGCAGCCATAGCCCTATGTCATCTGACCCATCAGATCTCAGAAGCTAAGCAGGGTCTGGCCTGGTTAGTACTTGGATGGGAGACTGCCTGGGAACACCAGGTGCACAGGCTTGGGAGACAGACCCGGCAACCCACTCCCAAAAACCAATCTGCTATTGAAAACCCTATGAACAGCAGCAAAGCACTGACAACAGTGTTTCGCCTGTTGTAGACAGGACCGCTATGAGTCGGATACCGACTCGAGGGCACCTAACAACAACAACATGGATATATGAGTGGGCTGGGATTTAGCTCAGTTGGTAGAGTGCTGGTCTGTAGTCTCTGAGGTCCCAAGTTCCATTCCCAGCACTGCAAAAATGGGAGAAGGATGTAGCAATCCACTCCCCAGGCAATCCTGAAACAATCTGCCATTGAAAACCCTATGTGGGTCACTATGAGTCAGACCCAACTCTACAGCGCCTAACAACAACATGGATATGTGAAAACACTATTTTCACTAAACTCTCACAATACCAGAATGTCAACTCTCGTCATCTTTTTTTTTTTGTAATTGATGTAGAGGGTTGAATTAGTTCGAAGGTCATAAGGTGACTGTGTTTATGTTCCAGGTTTTTGTTTTGTTGAACGTGTGGCTCTCCAATAACACATACAAATAGACAATGTTGAAGAGGTCATATTAGTTAAGGAGAGCAGAGCCCTTTTTTTCTATGAATCTTAAGGGCAGAGTAGTTATTTTACTTATGGGGCAGCTGCCTAAGAGGGGTTTTGTAGAAAAATACATTAAAGCTGATACTGCACACATTTCACTGTGTGATATAAGTTCTTCCCCAGGGAACATCAATAAACATGAAATAACTATCCATGGTTTTGGAGACAGATTTGATTTTGGAACTAGCTACTATGAGAGAGCAATCCTGGACTGAAGAGGTCACATTTCCTGTGGTTTACACTGATTAGCAGGCAGACAGGAAATGCATGCTTATCACTTGCCCTTAAGTGTTTCCATCATTGCCCATTTGTAGTCAAATATTAGTACTTTTCTTATTTCTAAAATGTTTATAATGATGATATTAACCATATGACATTTATTACCAGGGGTACCAAAAAATGAGTACACAATTTAAAAGATGTTATCTATGTGTTACTTTTTGAAGTTTAATTCACTTATAATGGTAACCACTTTGAGCACCTCTTATAATTAAATAGAAGTCAAGTGTTACTTGTATTCAACTTTTGTTATTGGTATATATTGAGTACTACAATTTTAATACCTAAAATGTATATATGTATTTTTGGCACCCTCTGTATTTTTTCATTGCTAGACACTTGCCTTTTTATCATTGTTTTTTTGCCCCTCTCTTACACCTCAGTTTTTTGGCTTTTCTATATAGGATGTCTTTCCATTTGTTCATGTCTTTTATCTTTTAGCTCTCTCTCCATATATTAGAAAAAACACAATTTTCAATATTATTCCATCTATATTGTTATAGTTTGGATCTTAAATGTCTCCCAAAGGCTCATGTGTTAAAGCCTTTGTCCCCAGTGAGGCACTACTGGAAGGTGGTGGGACCAAAAAGGAGGGGACCTCGTGGGAGGTATGTCTTTGGCCATTGGGAATATGCCCTTGAAGAGGACTGAGGGACTCTATCCCCCTTCTCTTTTTTGCCTTCTGGCCATGATTTGAGCAATTTTGCTCTGCTACACAGTCCCTACCATTGCCATTCAGAATCCCCACCAGAAGCCTAAAAGAAATAGGTTTGCCTGATTATGGATTGGAACTTCTAAAACAGAGAGCTAAAATAAACCTTTTCTTTTTATAAACTAATTATCTCAGGCATTTTTGTATAGTAATAGGAAACCTACTAGTATGTGTATGTGTAATATTTTATTGATTATAGCTAGTTTCTTAGTTATATGAATAGTTTATTAGGTGATGGGCATGTCACAATTGCACATATGAATCTGCAGCACCTCTGGTACCCTTTCAGTGTAAGCTGTGATACACTGATAAAAATTTTCCCACATTCCTTACATGTATAAAACTTCTCTCTGGTACTTGCTCTCAGATGCATAGTAAGAATCTCTCCTGACGATTTTTCCACACTCACCACATTTATGATGTTTCTCTCAGTAAGGTTTTTCTGATGTTCTATTACATGTATCATTTAGCTGAATGCCTTCCCACAGTTATCATATTTAAGTGGGTTCTCCCCAGTGTATATTCTTTGATAGGCATTAAGATCTGAATTATTTGTGAAGACTTCACTGCATTCATTGAATTTGTAAGTTTTCTAACCAGTATGAACAATGGCTTGTTATACACAGTAATCTGTGACATATTAGTTAAAGCTTTCCTACATTCATTATATCTCCATGGCTTTTCTCCAGAATCAGACCTCTGAGTACAATAAGGTATGAGTTAAAGGTTTGCCACAATTGGTACATTTATGTAGACTCACTCCAATGTGAATTTTCTTATATTCTGTAAGATTTACCCTTTGAGTGAACACTTTCTCAAATTCAATATACACAAACACATATGTGCTAATATCTGTGCACACACATGCACACTTGTACTTGATCACTTTTTATTTATTTTTGTGTTTTTTTGAGATAGGGCCTCACTATGTAGCTCAGGCTGGACTCAAACTTGCTCTGTAACCCAGGCTGGCTTCATAGTCTCAATCTTCCTGCCTCAGCCTCCTGAGTGCTGGTATTATAGGCATGTGCCACCATGCCCAGCTGTCATGTGTCTTTAAGTTGTGATATAAGGATGAAAACATGATAGGAAGAATTTCTGCTGCATTGTCACCGATTAAACAGGGACTCTGGATTGATAGTTATTTTTCCTTTAGCACTTAAAAAATGTCCTACTTCCTTCTGGCCCCCATAGTTTCTGATGAGAAGTCCACTGTCTTTCCCAAAGTTAATGTCCTAAAACAAGATGAATTTATTATTTTATAGTTTTACAGGTCACAAGTTCAACACAGGTCTCACTGGGCTGAAATCAAGGTGTTGGCAGGAATGTGTTCCTTTCTGGAAGCTGAAAAGGATGATCTATTTCCTTGCTTTTTCCAGATTGTAAAGGCTATCCACATTCTTACGTGGTGGATTCTTACCCCTTGTTCAAAGCCAGAAATTTTGTATCTCTCTGAGTATTTCTTCTGTAGACATACCTCCCACTGACCACGCTCAGGAGTTTCCACTCTAACATCCACATAGTTAAACTGGGCACACCTGAGCAATCTGGTATGATCTCCCCAACTCAAAGTCTTTAATCACATTTGCAAAGTTCCTTTTGCCATACGAGGTGTCATATTTATGGGTTCTGGAGATCAGAATGTGGTTATCTCTGGGAAGACATTCTGTCTGCCACAGCTGGCAAAGAATTTTCTAAGGTTCTTATGACTGAAAAAATTTTAATCCCACTTCCATTTTCTTGAGGTAACTGGTAAATTCATTATTAAGGTGAAATTAGGCTGTAAATTTGTCCGATTAAAAAAGGAAGAAGACTCATTTATTTGAAGACAAATATTGTTTAAAAAAATCTCTCAGTCTTAAATTCAAGTCAGTTCAGTGAAAGTCAAGGTAAACAGTATTCCAATGATACTGGAACAAATTTATTACTTGCCCACCTATATAATTTTGCTATAAAACTTTAACTCTTTCCATTTTTCTAGCTTCCTTCTTGATGTTCCAAGTTACCATTTTAAAAATATATTTCTCTTCAATTTGAAGAACTTGTTTTAGCCATCCTTTTCGGATAAGCCTGCTGGGGACAAATTATCTTAGTTTTCTTTCATCCTAAGAATGTCTTCAGGCTTCTTCATTTCTAATGGATATAGAACTCTTATTGTTGTTAGGTGCCATTGAGTCGGTATCCGACTCATAGCGACCCTATCTATGTACAACAGGCAAAACACTTTGTCAGTGCTTCTCTGCTATTCATAGGGTTTTCAATGATGGATTGATTTTTGAGAGTGGGTTGCCGGGTCCGCCTCCCAAGCCTACAGTATCTGGCGTTCCAAGATGGTTTCCCATCCACGTACTAACCAGGCCCAACCCTACTTAACTTCCGAGATCTGACGGGATCGGATGCCACAGTGCTACCACTGCAGGCACAGAACTTTTAGGTAACAGTTATTTTCTTCAACACTTGAAAAATGTTCTACTTCCTTATTGTTGCTGTAGTTTCTCATGAGAAGTCCACGGTCATCAGCTTGCTTTCTGTTACTTGTATGGTGGCTTCTCTCTCTTGCTGCTTTAGGACTTTTTTTTGTTTAGTTCTTAGGAGTTTATCAGCTTTCCTAGCCTGGATTTTAGTGTTTATCCTGCTTGATATTTTCTTAACTTCTGGAATCTGTAGATTTATGTCTTTTGCAAAACTTCAAGTGTTATGATACTCTAGATCTTATGTCTTGTGTTTTAGCATGCCTCCTCCGACACCATTCAGGTGGGGTAAGAAGGTTATTGTTAGGTTTGTGTGGAAGCCCAGGTTTCCTATCCAGCCTCTATGGACAGATCAGGTGAGGAGGAGCTCCTTGTCAGTGGTGGGCAAGAGAAGAATTTCACTATACCACCACTGATATAACTCCTGGGCTCCGGGGAAGGGCACTTATTCCTGCTTCCTACATGGTCTCTACTGACACTGTGTGTGGGGAGGCTCAATAATACCCCCAGGTGTGAACAAAAGCCCCAGTTCCCTATACTGCCTTTTCTGACATCACCCTCACAGAGGGAAAGGGACATTTATTATAGTCAGGTAAGAGTAGAAGTCTAGGTTCCCTGCTCAGCTTTGCTGATAAAGATGAATGAGACCACCATTTTTTCTTTT
Source organism: Pedetes capensis (assembly GCA_007922755.1). Lineage (NCBI taxonomy): Eukaryota > Metazoa > Chordata > Mammalia > Rodentia > Pedetidae > Pedetes > Pedetes capensis. Next base: position 1,740 of record VMDO01012125.1, on the reverse strand, counting down.
TGGCTGGAATAGAGTGGTTATTGTATTGTTTTCTGTCATGCCACATTGGTCTGATCTTGGTCCATTGGCTAGAGGGGCCAGGTTTTTCTTGGGGGCTTTTCCTGCCCTAATCTATTGGTATTTCCAGTTGCCACTTTCTTTAGCACCCAGGCCAGCATATATGAGGCAAAAAGGAAGCCCAGGAAACTCACCATGATTTTCCTCAGATTGCAATTTCCCTAGCGAGACTGCCTTCTGTCCAACTTATCTTTGTTTCATATATGAAGGGTTTTTAGCTGTCCTTAGTGAAAAGTGTACAGAGGAGTGTGTCTACTCTACCTCATTCCACCATCAGATCATCTTTATATATGAAAAAGTAGTTCACTGGGTATAAGCTTACAAACTGACAGTCTGTTTCTTTTAATATTTTAAAGATGTTGCTCCAGTGTCTTCTGGTATTATTTTCTTATGAGATGTAATTATCTTTGTTCCCAAGAACAAACATCTTTGATCTTGTTTTTAAGATTTTCCTTTATTACTGTTTTATAGCAATTTGAGTATGATGTGCCCTGGCTTAAGTTCCTTCATGTCTTTTGTTTGGATTTCATTGGGCTTCTTGGATCGGTGGGTTTATAATTTCTGCCAATTATTTAGCCATTATTTTGTTCAAAGCCTGCAGCCATACCACCCTGGCGTCTGATCCCATCAAATCTCAGAAGCTAAGCAGGGTTGGGCCTGATTAGTAATTGAATAGGAGACTGCCTGGGAACACCAGTACTGTAGGCTTGGGAGAGAGGCCTGGAAGCCCACTCCCAATAAGCCAGCCTTCCAAAACCCTATGAATAGCAGACAAGCAGGGCATGACACAGTATTGGGGAAAGTTTTCTCTATTGTGCATAGGATCACTATGAGTTGGACTCGACTCAATGGCACCTAACATCAAGTATTTAAAATATTTAGCTATTATTTTTTCAAATATTCATCTATTCCCTCTCCTTTTCATCCATGATTCTTATTGCACATAGGCTATTTGATATTGTCCCTAACTCACTGCTTCTGTTTTTTTTTTTTTTTCTGTGTTTCATTTTGGATGATTTTTATTGTTATATCTTTAAATTCACTAATCTTTTCTTTTGCAGTATTTAATCTGCTCTTAATCCAATCCAATATACTTTTCACTTTACGTATTATATTTGTGGTCTTCATAAATTCAATTTCCCTCTTGCATTTCCCCTGATAGTTCAGTGGTTTACTCAGTCAGGTCATACTTCCCCAAAATGTATCCACTGATTCTTTGAGTTCAAGAGCCCAGTTTATGCTATGTTCAGTTTCAGTGAGCTTTTTATTTCCCTGCTGATTTCCATCTGGAAGGGCTGACCTGTGTGTGCCCTTGTGCACAAAGCAGCAGAGAGAGGTCTTAGGGAATCCAACGCAGAGTGCGTGTGCGTGTGCGTGTGCGTGCGTGTGTGTGTGTGTGTGTGTGTTCTATATATCTCCACTGTGAAGACACCTAGGGAAGACTCTTACCTCTTGAGAAGCCTGCATCCATGATCCATGTCTCGGACGTTTATTATTTCCTTAGATGTCTCTCTCCCTCTCCCTACTTCCCCTCCCTCCCCCTCTCCCTGTCCCTCTCCCAGAGACAGAGACTCCAGAGGCTGAGGCGGAGGAAAGAGCATCCCAAGTTTGACTCCAGAGGCAACCTGTACAACTGAGCGAGACCATCTCAAGACTTAAAAAAAAAAAAAAAAAAAAAAAAAT
>VMDO01012124.1:0-63572 GCA_007922755.1 Pedetes capensis | reverse complement strand
TAACTTATATGTACCTACGTATTTACCTTTTTGTTGTTCTGTCTGTACAGATGATATACTTTTCATCTTGGGGTCATTTTGTACTGCCTAAAGATTTCCTCTTAGGATTTCTTTTCCTTCAGATGTATTGCCAATGAATTCTCTTGTTTTGGGCTTTCTGAAATATTTTTACTTTAGCTTCTTTTTCCTGTGTATTTTCACTGGGCATAAACTTCAGGTGGATGTATTTTTTTTCTCAGCTCTTTGGCAATGGAATTGTATTTTCACTATGAGTTGAATATCATCCTCCAAAAGAGATATGTTGAAATTCTAAGTGATGGTGCCCCAGAATGTGCCCTTCTTTGGAAATAGGGTCTTTTTACAAACTATACAAGTTAAATGAGACCATCAGGGTAGGTTCTAAGGCACCATGACTGTAGTCCTTGTTAAAAGAAGAGACTTTGTATACTGGCTCGAGCCAAGGTATGGAAATAGGGTATATACACATACTGTAATATTCTTCACTGAAAGGAAAAAGAACAATATCCTATCAGTTCTGAAACACAAGTAGAACTGGAAGACATTATATTAAGTGAAGGAAGGTAGGCATGGAAAGACAAACACTGCTTGTTCTCGTTCATTTGTGGGAGATAAACAAAGTTGATCATGTAAACAGAGAATGGAACCGAGGCCAATAGAGGCTAGGAAAGGGACAGGGGAGGACGGACAGTGAAAGGGTGGATAAAGGGCCCCAAAACACCATGAGAGTTGGGGGAGGAGGTCTGGTATCCTGTGCTACAGTAAAGCAACTACAGTCTACCACAGCTAATTATACTTTTCAAAATAACTGGAAGAGAGGTGTTTGAGAGTTTTTAAAACAAAGAAGCAATAAAACTGGAGGAGATGGAAATGCTAATCATCCGGATTTGATTATTACATGCTGTATACATGCACTGACTTACACAACCATACTGCATAAATATGAACACACATTATAGGTCAATTAAAAATAAAATTCAATTAAAAAAAAAAGCAGAATGGGATGCAGAGACATACACACACACAGAAGGAAGATCATGTGAAAGACACAAGGAGAATGCCATATGAAGACAGAAGATTGGTGTTCTGCACCTCTAAGACGCACAATGTTAAAGATTGCTGGCAAACCATCAGAAGCTAGGAAGAGTCAAGGCATGTCTTAATTTCAAATACCTAGCTTCCAGAACCACAACACAATAAATGTCTGTTTTGTTAAATTACCCAGTTAGTGGTATTTTGTCATAGTAGCACCAGCAAACTAATAGGATTAACTTCTAACTTGTCTCATTCTTTCAGTTTTTATAATTGCTTTGAAAGTATTATATCATTTTTCTCTAAGATTTTCCTTTCATTTGTAATTTTCAGATATTTGACATTGATATATCTACATGTGATTTTCTTTGTATTTATCCTATTTGAGTTACAAGTTTCTTTGGCCTGTGATTTGATGTATTTTAGATTTAGGAATATTCTTTGAAATATTTCTTCCAAAATATTTTCCACAGTTCTGTCTACTTTTTATCTTCATATGGGACTCGAAATATACATTTTGTTATTCTTACTTGTCTCTCTTGTTATTTTCTGGTTTGTTTGTTTTTTTTTTCATTTTTTTCTCAGTAATTCTACCTGGAATTTTCTACTGTTCTATATTCCAATTCAACCATCCTCTTTTTCTTCTGGTAAACTCATATTTTGAGTTATTATTTGCAGGTTACTATATTATTTTTTAGTTTTAGAATTTCTACTTGTTTTACATTTCAGTTATCTTATAATATTTACCATATGTTTATAAGACTCCATCATTGACTATATTAATCACACCTGCTTTGGATTACTGCAATATCTGTATTATCTTTGAATATGTTTTACTGCATAATATTTCTCGCTGCTTTCTGTCATTTGGTCATGGAATGATAAAACGTGATTTGGAGTTGTCTGTAAAAGACTACATGTGAAAAATTACACATTGCCTTCCTCCCAAGAATTTAATCACCTGACAGCAGAAGACATGAGAAAACCAAGGTCATACAATTAGGCACTGAGAATACTGAAGGCTGTGTTCCAGCTCGGGGAGGGGACTCTCCTGCTTTTGTTTGTCTTTACAAACCCGTGATGTAGCCCTTCTAATGCCTCAAAAGACAGCCGAAGGTTTTCCATGATCTCTCCTTCATGAAGAAACTATGAGTCAGGGAAACTCTTCAATCTGCTTTATAGCTTCTTACGAGGTGCTTTTTGCTACATTTATTAACCTCTTTTCCTAGGCATTGGAGACTCAGGAATTGCCAAAACAGGACTGGTTTTCCTTTCTCTGAGATTTTTGTTTGTTGCATATTGGCTGTCCTTCTGAGCTGGCAAGTCTACCATAAGTGTAAGGCTTTCTATTTATATAAAGTTCTAGAGCTCTACACAAATAAGCAAATTAGCTGGGCACCATGGCACATATCTGTTGCCCTACCTAATCAGTAGGTTGAGGCGGCAGGATCACAGGTTTGAGGCCAGAGGCAAGTCTGCAAAATTTAGACCCTGTCTCAAATTTTTTGAAAAAAATTATTAAAAGGGGACTGGGGTGTTGCTCAGTGGTGGAGTGCTTGCATGAGGTCCTGGGTTCAACTCTCAGTACTGAAAAAAAAAAGTAAATTGACTGTGGAAAATACTTTGTTGAATGAAGGACTCAATGATTTCTTTCTGTTTCTTTTTTTTTCTGGCTCTTAGGCCACAAACTCGTTAAGCCTTAAATGATTTGTACAGTCTTTAAATACTTTTTATTTTGTCTTATTTTCATGTTTATTCTCTAGTTGTATCTTTTCCTGACATAAACCTCAACTTTATTTATGTAAACTGTTTTTTATTAACACATACTAATTATGCATATTAATCAGGTTCAGTGTGGTATTTGCATACATGCATATAGGGTTCACTAATCAAATTCAATGTCCCTTTTTATATCCCCCATTGACATACCAATCCCAACCTCTACTAGTAATCAATCTACCTTCAGATCAACTATTTTGAACTTCCACATGAAAAGAATCATTTGGTATTTGTCTTTCTGTGTCTAGCTCATTTCACTTAACATAATGACTTCCAGTTCCATCTATGTGGGCACAAATGACAGGATTTCATTCTTTTTTATGGATAAATAATACTCCATTGTATATTTATACCACATTTTCTTTATCCATTCATGTATTAATGGACACCTCAGCTGATTCCATATTTATCTGTTGAAAACTGCACCACAGTAAACATGAGCATGCAGTTGTCTCTTTGGTGTGCTGATTTCATTTCCTTCTGATATATACCCACAATTGTGACTGCTGAATCATATGTGGATCTATTTTTGTTTTTATGAGGAATCTCCATATTCTTCTCCATAATCTGTCTGCTGATATGTTTCCCCACCAACAATGTATAAGGATTCTCTTTTCTCCACATCCTTGCCAATGTAGGGCATCTTTCATCATTTTTATAACAGTTCAATGTGACAGGTGCTACTTCAGGAAAAACCACAGGCTGACAGAGTCTCAGTGCTGAGCTGTGCTGCTTCAGTATAAGTATTTTTCATTTTTATTTTCTGCTGAGGGGCTGGATCCTTTTAGCTGGACTTCTGGGCTTCCATACAGGTATTTTCATTTCACATGATTATTAAAACCACTGTTTCCATGGCAGCTTGAGGACTGGACCTTCCTATTTTTCCACCTAGCTGACCACCCCAGTGGTACCTTCACTGAAGGAAACTGGCTTCCTGCCTTTACTTTACAGTTCTTATTGCTTGTCTCTTCGATTTCAACTTTGTTGTTTTTAATGTTGTCAGGTCAGGTCTGACTCATAGCGACCCTATGAACAACAGGATGAAACACTCCCTGACTCTGTGCCAGGCACATGATCACTTTTATATTTAAGCCCATTGTTGCAGCAACCATGTCAGTCCATCTAGTTGAGGGTCCTCCTTTCATTCATTGCCCTGCCACTCTCCCAAACATGATGTCCTTCTTCGGGGATTGGGCCCTTCTGACATCCTGTCCAAAACACATCAGATGCAGTCTAGCCATCCTTGCTTCCAAGGAGCACTCTAGTTACTCTTCCTCTAGGATAGATGGTTCTTTTGGCAGTCTATAGTACATTCAGTATTTGTCTTCAACACCATAATTCAAAAGCATCAATTCTTCTCCTGTCTCCTTTATTCACTACCCAGCTTTCACAATCATATGATGGGACTGAAAATACCATGGCATGAGTCAGGTGCACCTTGTCTTCAGTATAACATCTTTACTTTTCAAACTTTTAAAGAGGTCTTTTGCCACAGCGTTTCCCAATGCAATGTGTCTTTTGATTTTTTGACTGCTTCTTCCGTGGGTGTTGATTGTAGATCCAAGTAAAACAAAATCTTGGGTAACCAATCTTTTCTCCATTTATTATTAAGTTGCTTACTTAATGCTCTTTGTCTAAAGTGACCTCCCCTGGTTAGTTACTCTTGATTATTTCACATAGTTTACTTATTTCACAGTGTGTATGACAATGAAGGTTGTTTTGTGTTTTCATTGTTTACTTGTACATTGTTTACTTTTACCACTATAATAAAGTTTTATGACTTTTATTTATCGTATTTACTTTTTTTTTTTAAATACTGGCTGTTGAACCCAGGGCCTCATGCATGCTAAGCAAATAAATACTCTACCATTGTGATGCACCTCCAACCCCCTTTCTATTTTTTATTTTGAGATAGGGTCTTGCTAAGTTGTGCATGCTTCCTCTGACCTCAAACCTGCGATTCTTCTGTCTCAGCCTCCCAAGTACCTGGGAACACAGGTATGTGCCACCGCACCCAGCTCTGTCTTATTTACTCTTATAACACCCATAATAATGTGCCACCCACAATAGATGCTCTCTCAATAATTATTGAATAAGTAAATTTTTGAAAGGGCTCTGAAGTTTTCTCTAACACTACAAAAGTTCTAATTAATCTATTACTTTGCTGGAATAAAACCCAATTATCAAGTATTAGCATTTGTAATAAAAATGATTCATTCTTCAGCTTTATGTTTTGACTACATATGTAGTGTAGCCAATTATATTTTATTGCAAGTCTAAAGCTGTTCTGTTATATTCTAAATCAAATAGGCTTTATGAGCCTTCCAGGGAGCCTAAACTGTATTTATTACATTTTTTTCTGTGTGAAAATATGATGCATGGCCCAAATAGCAAACAAAAAAATTCTTCCCAACAAACTTCTAGTTCAAAAGCAGTTTTTATATTGATGAAAGCGTACATTCAGAGCAGTCATTAACTCTTTGGGTCTGAAACAAAGTTTGTCTTAAGAACTACCTAAGATTCCTGAAACAACTACGTTAAGTCTTATTTCCAGAATTAACATAAGAGGCAAATGGCAAACAGGCAGATATGGACCTTTCTATGGAACAGGAAGGTGATTGATATGTAACTTCACCTTTGATTAAAGCTGTGCCCCTGGATGTGGATGCAATACCCCAAGATATCTGGACAAGCAGAATGATAGTTCTTTGGTGGATGTCTTTGCTACTTGCAACCTAAAAGTACAATTTAAAAAAGATAATGGTGCATATTTGCCTGTTTAGGAAAAGATTTAGAATGGATTGAGTCTCATTCAGTTTCTTAAAATTCACCTGAGAGACAATGTAGGGAAGTCTTGTCTTCTACTCTAAAATATTTTTTATCTGATATTCCTCTTTTCCTTTGATATTTAATCATCTGTAAGATTAACAGGGGTTATATTATGTACTATTTAGCTCAACTTTTCTTTTCCAGTACTAGGGAGCTGAACCCAGGACCTTGTGCATGGTAGGCAAGTGCTCTACCACTGAACTGCACCCTCGCCCCTTTCTTTTTATGTTTGTTTGTTTTTGCTACACGGTCTGTCTAAATTGAGCAGGCTGCCTTTGGCCTCAAACTTGGGATCTTCCTACCTCAGTCTCCTGAGTTGCTGCAACTACAGATGTGTACCACAGCACTAAGTAGACCTATGTGTGTGGGCAGGGGGTGGGTGGTACTAGGGGATGGAACCCCAGACTTGGTGCATACTTTGTATGTGCTTTACCATTGAGCTGCACCCTAGTGTGTTTTTAATTTTCTACCTTGAGACAGGGTCTTGCTAAGATACACCGCCTATCTCTGGCCGCGCACTTGCCATCCTTTTGCCTCAGCGTCTCAAGTTGCTGGGATTACAGGCCTGCACCTCCATACCTGGCTTGACCTATTTGTAATGAATTGTTTTCTTTTATTTAAGTAAGAGATATTTTTTGTTTGATTATTTTTTGTTTGTTGTTTTGCAAATGATCATGACTTTAACACATTTTTTGGCCAGGAATTAATATATAGTTCACTCAAATATAGACAGCATTCAAATTTCTGTGTTATTCCAATAGAAAATTATATAAACTTAGTTAGTGGCTTTCTGGTAAAATTAAAAATACCTCCATGTCCATGTGTCAGAACTCTATTTATATGTATTTATTATTATTGTTGTTGTTGTTATTATTATTATTATTATGTTGTTGTTGTTATTATTATTATTTTGCAGTACTTGGGGTTGAACCCAGGGCTTCACACATACTTTACAAGCACTCTACCAAAAAGTTGCACCCCAGTCCTCCCTTTTTTAAAAAAAACTTTTATCTTGAGACAGTGTCTTGCTCAGTTGTGTAGGCTTCCTCTGAGCTCAAATTTACAATCCTCCTGCCCCTGCCTCCTCCCCCTGAGTCTCTGGGATGACAAGCATGTGCCACCCACCCATCCCCAGCCTATACAGGTTTTTCTTACAGGGATTTTATTTTCTCTTAAGTTCAGTAAAAGAGTTTGATCTTTAAAAACACTAGAAAGACAGAAAATGTGTGAAAATATGTTATAATATTTGAATGTTACAAATTAGGATTATATGTGTCTATGTTCCTCATGGGACTGGGATTTAACTCAGTTGGTAGAGTGCTGCTCTGCAGTCTCTGAGGTCCTGGGTTTTATTCCCAGCACCGCAAAAATGGGAGAAGGACGTGGCAATCCACTCTGGAGGCAGTCAGCCATTGAAAACCCTATGAGGGTTGCTGTGAGTCGGAGACGACTCCACGGCACCTAACAACAACAACAACAACAACAACAACAACAATAACAACATGTTTCTCATATTTCTGAAATACATTTTTCTTCTTGAAAATTTCACAGGAGGCATAAAACTTCCCATACAGGCTGCATTGGTCAATGTGTCCCTGGAAGCAGGTGTTCTGTACCTGAGCGGTAGCATAAGCACCATTAGATGTGGTGTTGCTATGGTAACTGCTCTTTTTTTTTAAAATCAAATAGCATAGTAAGTAGTCTTATAAAACCCACCAACCCATAACTTGCTGGTGCCCCAAGGCAGCTTTAACTTAAGCACCTTCTTTTTGTCTTTATTTTCCAGTCCTTAGGATTCAGGTGTTTGACTATACCTCTTTTATGAGTCTAATGTGCTTTGGAACTTACCTGTAAATCCTTGGTTTGTTGACCACATATAATTTTTAAACAGGAGCACAAGGCAGTTATAAAATCAAAGCAAGAGTACAAAATTTCCATTGTAAGAAGAACAAAAGCAAAGTTCTACATGAGCCTATGTCTGTAAAATGCACACTTCTGAAGATCCCAATATCTGATCATCTGACTTCATCAGAACTTGTCTACATCACACAGAGTGCAAAGAAATCATTCTAGAAACACAAGAGCCTTAAAGAATGCTGTGCTAAAATAAGGCTTGGGCAACAGTAGCACATACTTTGTTTAAAGAGAAATTCTCTCGGGATCTAAGTGTCCTAGTTTCCTTTCTGACTAAATTACACATGTGAAATATCCATGTCCTAGTGAAGATATATTGTATGGAGCCAAAAAAAAAAAAAAAAATCTATTGTAACTCCCCCACCCTGGGCCCCTTTTACTTTTCACAGACAGTAATTCTTTTGGTTATTTGGGTAGTTATTTACAGTAAACCTTTCTAAATTAAAATTGAACATAAAAGAATTGCTGGTGCTCTGCAAGAAAACAAGACTGTGATAACTTGTCTTATGTGTATATGAAAGGGCACTGATATTGATATGATATTGATAAAGAGATCATTCTAATAATATTAATCTAGTGTAAATAAATACTCTCTACTGAGAAGACTTGTCATTTTCCCAAAGACTGGGTAGGTAAGGATAATTATAAATTTACTGTCTCCAAGTTTATGTTTGGTATTGACCCTTACCAATATCAAAGAAACCTAAAGGGAGACTTTACAATTTACTTTGTCCAACTTCCCATGCAATTAAAGATTCTCTTCACAAGGTTAACTAAAGCTAACCTGAAAACATATTTCTATGTAGCCTCTCAGTGCTCTTAAATTTTGATGCAACTCAAAGATAGATGATTGCTCTCTCAAAGTTGCTAGCATCACTTTAAAAGGTGAATAATTTAATTTTGGGCTGGTAGAGCACCACTTTGCAGTCTCTGAGGTCCCTAGTTCAATTCCCAGCACCACAAAAATGGGAGAAGGACATAGCAATCCACTCCCTAAGCAATCCCGAAACAGCCATTGAAAACCCTATGAGGGTTGCTATGAGTTGGACACAACTACATGGCGCCTAACAACAACACATTAATTTTTATTTAGTCAATCAATAAATAACATAGCCAACTGGGAAGTTACGATAGCTTAATCTTTGCAGATTATTCTTCTACCTAAGTCAGAGAAAGTTCAAATGAAATACAAGTATTAAGACAAGAAATTAAGTAGAGAATAAAATGAGTCTACAATGTCTTTGGGAAATACACTTCCCACTGAACCCAGAGTATAGAGAACTACAGGGGAGAGATGCTGGAGGGCATTTCTACAAGGGTATCTTTTCTTCCTACTGTCTTACTGAGTATTCAAATAATTCAGGGCCCTAAACACTCTTTATCTGGCCATTTTTCAATATTGTGTATGCAGCCAGCAACCCAAAGTGATGAGATAAAGTTTCTCTCTGGGACAAAGAGGGTTGCTTACTGCTTGCTATAAAACTGCAGGATTCCAATCTTAGTGTTCCTTGGCTGTAAGGCAAAGCTCCTACTTGGGTAGCATCAATCTGAGCTCTCTGCATCTCACCCGTGGGACATGGAGCCCAAGGGGAAACTGAGGTAAATGTGCTGGGACTTATGCTGCTTGCTTTGCTGTGAGTAATTAAATTCTTTGCCTCTGATTCAGGATTCTTTCGAGTCTTCTGCCAGCATCCATGAGCAGTAGCAGGTTTATTGATTAGCTTATAAATAGGGTAAAATTCCAAACCAGAGAGGAGAAAACTGTATTAATTACCTCCAGCATCCCTTTTGGATTGACATGAACAGACCACCAAAACTGTAATCTGACTCCTGCCAGAAAACAAAGCTATGATTTAATTATTCTGAATTTGCAGACATTACCTTAGATGTTCTATGAACAAGTAAAATCTTTTTGCAAAGTACATAAAAAACAGCAGAGGGAGGTCAAACTGTTCAAAGGCATGTATCCATACTTCTTTACTAAAATGAAGATTTTTTCCCCTCCCTAAAAGAGGAAACTTTTAAACTAATATTAATGGAACTATTTGAAATAGAATTTTGGACCTTTGGCCACTTGTATGTTTAAATGATATAATTTTGAAGCCATCACAAGCAAAATATTGGCATGATCTATAGATTTCATCCCTCTCTGGCAGAAATGGCATTAAGTTCCTTATCAGTCATGTCAGGTAACTCAGTCATCATGTGAAAGTCTCAAATCCCTCGCTCTACAGGTATCTGTTTGGACATAAGTATCTGTATTCAAATGGCAACAGGCTAATTGTAATTTTGGTATGATCAGAGCGGACAATCTGAAATGCATTGGTGTTCCATTGCTGTCAAATCCACAGGCTGGAGAAATATAATTCATGAAGTCACCAGTAGTCTGAAGAATATGCAGTATATCTATTTCTCTATCAACTGCTATTTATCAAACTTTATTTTTTAAGTTACTCCCTTAAGGAAATTTTTAAGATATTTTCCTCCTGATCATCTTGAATATCACAGATATAAAGTATATACCTTTACAAACTGGGACCCTTTGGAAAGCCACATGCCATTATAATATCTAACACTTTTTGCTTCTCATAACCAGTGGTCTTTGCTTGTGCATGATATTGCTCAGGTTGAGAATTCATGCTCTGAGCACACTAAAATCCATCCCTAACTGGAGCTGAAAACTTCTCTGCCTATGTTCCATTCTATTGGCTCTTGAAGCCAGGCATAGTGGCTCATGCCTGTAATTGCAGCAACTCTAAAGGCGCAGGCAGGAGGATCATAAGTTCAAGGCCAGAGGCAGCCTACACAATTTAGCAAGACTCTGTTTCAAGATAAAAAATTTATAAAGCGGGGCTTGGGTTAGAGCTCAGTGGTAGAGCACTTGCAAAATATGTGCAAGGCCCTGGGTTCAACCTCTCAGGACAGAAAAAAACAATTAAAAGTATGTTGCTTCTTGATAGTCTTCTTAAAACTGTCTTCTCCTTTGGAGTAATGCTTATATTTGATAATGCTATAAGAAATATTATCATGAAACCACTGTAAGGCTACTAATAATTTGGTGATTGGAGGTGACATGGCCCAATGATTAGTGCTATGCTAAGCTTCATCTGAGTCCTAAACTGAATTTTGACATTGCCACCTTCTAGCTTTGTGACCTTGGACATGTTATATAACATCTCTGAATTCTGGATTTCCCATGTGTAAAATGTGGCTAGTAAGAGTACTCAAACCACATAATGATAAAAATTAATGGATTAAAATGTATAAAAGTGCCTAAATTGGAGTGAATGTCCACCAATATCAGCCCTTAGATATATACAATTATGCCAGGTCCTTTCCATAAAGACTCTAAGCAGAATATTCTCACTGGTTATACACTCAAGAGCAGGTGAGTAACTGATTTTATCCTATGAATACTAGGAATGTATACAGAGAATAGTAATTAATTAGATTTCCTTCTTTTTGTATCTGAGAGTCTTAAATTCAATTTGTGTCTTGCATCAATAGATGAACGGATAAATAGCATGTAGTACATATACACCATGGAGTTTCACTCAGTGCAGGGTAATTCATGGTATATATTTCACTCTCAGCATCGAATTATGCCCTTATCTTACTCTTACTTTCTTCTTTTGGTTCACACGGATGCTTGGGGTCTTATAGACCTGGGATTCAGCCCTGCTTCCAGTACTCATTAGCTGGCTAATCTTAACTGAGTTCTTCAAAATCTTTAACATTTTTAAAGCTTTTATTTATTTTTATTAGTGTACATTAATTGTACAAAGAGGTTTCATTATGACTTTTCTATACATGCACATAATGTCCTTTGATCATATCCACCCCCTGTATCATTCTTTCTTATCCCTTCTTCCCCTCCCACTTTCACCCTTGCCCTCCTACATCCCTAATACTTCCCCTTTTACTTTCATGTCCTCCTTTACTTTTTTTTTTAAAAATTCACTTAATATGATGCTCTCCAGTCCCATCCATTTTCCTACAAATGACATAATTTCATTTTTTTTAGGGCTGAGTGAAACTCCATGGTGTATATATACCACATGCTATTTACCCACTCATCTACTGATGAGCATCTAGGCTGATTCTATCATCTGGCTATTGTGAATCATGCTGCAATAAACATGGGTGTGCAGGTATCTGTAGAGTAAGCTGGCATCTTAATATTTCTTAACTTATAAAAAGGGCTTAATACTGATTCCTAATTGATAGTATTGGGGTGGGGTTTAGCTCAGTTGGTAGAGGTACTTCCTAAGGACCCAGATTCAATTCCCAGCATCAAAAAAGGGGGAGAAGGATGTGGCAGTCCACTCCTGAAGCAAATCCAAAATAATCAGCCACTGAAAACCCTAAAAGGGTCACAATGAGTAGGACTGGACTTGATGGTACCTCACAACAGAAACAGCTACTAGCATTGTTTTGAGAAAAGTTCATAGTGCCTAACAAACAATAAGAACTCAATAAATGTCAGCTGCTTTATTTATGCTATTTTGTCATACATTTTATCTCTGTATACCACTGTAAATCTTTTCTTTTTTTTTTTTCCCAAGTAAGGAAATAAGTAAATAAAAAATATACCTAGGATGTCACCATGACAACAATTTCTCCTCTCCCAGGGCTAGGGGTTTTCGAGCGCTCAATTATTCAAGCCTCCTTGATTAGGCAGGAAAGAAACATGGAATTGCACCCAGCCCTACTCTAGCCACCTTTGAAGCCCCTCATGTTCAAGTCCACAATGGTGATGCTTACCTACGTGTGGAATGTGGGTGAATGAGAATGAGAATTTGAAGGCCAAGCCCTGGAACAAAATTTAGATACATGCATGCCTGACCTGAAGGTCAAGGTGGATTTTTTTTCTTTTTTCTTTTTTCTTTTTTTTGGAGCGAAGCAACCTTGTCATATCTGTCTCACAGCTGCTGCTAATAGAAATAGTTGTCTTTTATCTGGCTGGCATCCCGGGGCTTGTGCTAACATCTGTAATGATCTTCAGCCTCCAATCAAGTCCTACCTTCCTTACTTCACTTCTGTGGCCCTGAGTTATTTCATCCCCTTGTTTCACACACATAAAATGGGGATGATAATATTCAGAGATGTGAGGATGAAGTAAGGGAGCTTATAAACAAAAGTATGTCTGTGCCTAGCTTATTGTATACACTTTGCCAATGCAAATTTGCTACGCACTTCTTTGTCACCGGTGTCAGACTGACCCAATGATTAATAATAGAAAAGGTAAAAGACTGGTTACCTTTAAGTTTCTTTTTAGCCTTACTTATTGCTGTTGTTAGCTGCCAGTTAGTCAGGTCCAACTCATAGTGACCCTATGTGTAACAGAATGAAACACTCCCCGACACTGTACTATGCACAGCACTATGTCAGTGCTTCTCTGCTATTTATAGGGTTTTCAATGGCTGATTGCTTCAGGAGCAGGCTGCCACGTCCTTCTCCCATGTTTGCAGACAGCACAGAGCAGAACTCTACTGACTGAGCTTTAGCTTAGCCTGATAAAAACAGACATCAATGCAAAGCCTGAAGGCAGGGTCCTTCATCCACAGTCAAGTTTCTTGCTATGTCTTTTCAGAGGAGTTTGGGTGCTCATAGATAAAACTAATGAGCATAGGTGGAAGAGAGAAAGAGGAAAGGAGATGAAGCAGGTGCTGGGTATCTCCGGTCATCTGTTGTATGCACTGCAGTGTACAATAGGGAACTGATTAGTAGCCTTCATGACATATGCCTGACCAGGAGCTACTGCTGGCTGTCACTACTCAGCCTCCACAGAGAGCATCATACCACATGTCACTAGCCCAGGAACAGGCCCAAATTCAAAACTCCAAGTACAGTTTCTCCAGAACCCTTACTGCTTTCACATCATGGTAACCCTCTAAGCTGAACTCTTACAGTCTATGTGCATCAATCTGTCCTCCCAATTTCAGCACAGAACCACCTCTCTTCTCGAATCCCTGCTGTTGTCCATAGCCAAAAACAATCCCTCTCTCCTTCATTTCTCCAAGCATTTTCTTTTCCAGTTCTCCTATGGCACTGAGCACCGTATACTATGTACTATGGGTATTGGCTTTCCCGCATTAACCCGTGAGCTCATAAAAATCACTGTATATAATTCAACACAAAGCCTGGCCATGGTCTTTCATGTCCCTGGTGAAAGAAGGCTCAAATGGCAGATTAGTTACTGCCTAAAGACCACAAGACGACAAATGTTTTCCATGATTTTTGAAGCTGAGTTGTCATATGCCACGTGCCTTATGATGATGCTTTGGTGAGAGTCACATAATTCAGAATTTATACTAACATATGTATGCTATAAATATATATTATTTCCATTTATAACATCTAGTAGGATGAAAATTTTCTGTCAGTTTACAAGCACCATGTATCTTTCTGTATCATATGTTTGTTCAGAGAGCAGAGGATTTTCATTAATAAGAACAGAGATAATATTTGAATCTGTCTGTTTTTTAATAAGAATGATTTGTGCAGGCTGACTAGCTTAAGCTACTTTCTAAGATTCTATCACTTAAATCCTTACAAAAATTATAATATTCTCCCACAAAGACAAAAAGACTCTACATATGCATTGTCTATAAACCTAAAGTCATAATGAAAATGTCTTTGGGAGATGAAATAGAGGAAACATTCATGCTATATTCAAAGAAAATTTTCTGTGATTTTAAGCATGTACAAAGAAATCCTGGGTAACCTGCACATTCAAGTTGTAATTTCTAAGAAATAAAGATGTGAGGTCTACTTATGTTCCAAGGAATTTCTTTTTTCTACTTCTCCAAAGGCTGTTATCTCTTTTTGTATTATTATGGATGAAATTGGTTTAGAACATAAAAAATGAGAATTGATATTTCATCCTTGAATAATGCAGATGATAATATATGCAGGAAAGTTTTTCCAAAGCATGTCTGAGTATATACCTTTGAATTTTACTGGAAAACATGTCATTCCATTCAGAACTCTGAATTAAGATGCACTATTTTTTGCTGAAGGCTATTTTAAATTAGGCTAATAAATTGCTACTCTCTGCCTCGCGTGATAATGCATTACATTATCTACTGATGTACATGTATTGTTTGACTCTAATGGTGTGGAAATTAAATGTTAGACATGGGCCAGATGTTCCTATAGATGAATATGAAGTATGACTCTGGAATAGTTATGTCTCATCAGGACAGAGAGGAAGAATGCAATAACCAACAATAACCACCACCAAAAATGTCCTCTGACCTTCATCTCTTGTGCAAGCCTAGACCCTCCCTTAGTCCGTCTTTGAGGAGTGTTTGAAATATCAGCAGTAGTTGCACCTGTTTATGAGGAAAGAAATCTTATTTCCTAAAATAGAGAATAAAATAAAATTGTGAATATGAAGCTACCTGAAAAGGTGTCCAGAGACAGTAGACATTTGTCATCTTTATTTGACAGGCAGAGGCTGCTTGGACTGTTTCTCTGAGTTTTGCTCTTCAATATGGCAGTGCGATTTCCACGGGTCATTCCTCTGCGCTGTGCAATTCACAGCGGGTAGGAGTGATATGGGACTTGGGGGAAGGGAAATAGCAAATAAATGGGCCTTATGGTGAATTTTAATGAAGGTTCCCTGCTGGTTTTAGTCCCATTGGGGAAAAAAAGGAAAAAGGAAAAGAAAAAGAAAAAAGAAGAAGAAACCTATAATGTCCTATCCGAAGCTAACTTACAAATGAGGTCATAACTCAAATAGGAGAAACATTACGTGAAGATGATGAAGTTAGGGGAGTACATAGGATGTTTGTGGCTGCTGTTTTTAAGGGTGCACACTAAACTAGTAACAATATCTAGGCATAATTTTGAAAATCCACAGGGAATTGGTAACAGGAGATAAATGCATTGCATCATCACAGTGAGAAATGGTTTTTGCAGATATCTGCTGATGGATGCAGAGTGGACTTCCAGAAGCTTTGAGTTGTGTGGACTAAAGCTGTGGATAAGAAGGTGAAGAAGAAATGTAGGGCCTGTTCTACAATTGCTGTTATTGTTGTTAGGTGCTGTGAAGTCGGGTCTGACCCATAGTGATCCTATGTACAACAGAACAAACCACTACCTGACACTGTGCCATGCCCAGCACCGTGTCAGCACTTCTCTGCTATTCATAGGATTTTCAATGGTGGATTTTTTGGGGAGTGGATTGCCAGGTCTTTCTCCCTAGCCGGTAGCACCTGGCGGTCTCCCATCCTAGGACTAGCCAGGCTGACCATGCTTAGCTGCTGAGATCAGGGGGTACCAGGTGGTAGAGTGCTATGGCTACAGACTGTTCTACCATAGCTGAGAAGAACTGTGGAGAGAGACCAGTGTAACTCAGTGAAAGATGAGGAAAGTGTTTTCAACTCTGTTGACCCTGGGGATTAAATCCAGGACCTTCTGCATGCTAATTAAGCACTCTATCACTGAGCTAGGTCTGCAGTCTTGTTATTTTGTTTGTTGGTTGGCTGATTGTTTTTTGTTATTGTTTTGTGAGACTGTGTCTCACTATGCAGATCAGGCTGGCTTCAACCTCTTGATTTAAACTCTTTTCAAAGTAATGCTAAAGACAAAGAAGAATATCAAGGAAAATTGCAACATAGAAAAAGGGAATAATTTATCCCTACAAGAATTATTTTAGCCGTGAGTGCTGCTATCTATTTTCCCCTTATTCTCTTGTGGTTTACTGGAAATAAGGGATAGTGAGGGATTCATTGCTCTGTGCACTGGAGGCTTTCTCTGCATGCTTCTCTTCATTAGCAGTGATATTTCCATTCTGATTCATGTAAATTCTTTTTTTTTTTTTTGCTTTATTTAGCATCATTTCTGTGTTTTATCCCAGTATACTTTGATTTCTCAGGAGTAGCCCATTTTCTGACTTTTGCCTTGTTTTTCTTTCTCATTCTTTTTTCATTAAGTCACTCTTTTAAAAAGTTATATTTTAAAAATCTTTTCCTCATTAATCATAGACATAAAGAGAACAGCTTTACCTCTAGTGTGAATTTTGTGCACAGACGAATGCTATACCTTTCTGGATCCACTTCTCAAGATACATCTGAGTGGAAACCTATTTTTTTCTCATTTCAAAATGTTATTAATTCATATGGCAGGCATAGCGGCACATGCCTGTAACCTCAGCACTGTGGAGGCTGAGGCAGGAGGATTGTGAGTTCAAGACCAGACTGAGCTACATAGTGAGACCCTGTCTCAAACAACAAAATCAAAAAGTATTTATTAACTTACATATTTAGTATGATCATGGTGTTACTGGTTCCAGGAAAATTAAAAAGTGTGTATTCCTACCCGGGGGCAGGGGCAATTGTAATCCCAACAAGGGAGGCTAATGCAAGAGGCTCACGAGTTTAATACCAGAAGCAACCTGTGTAACTCAGTGAGACTTTGACTCAAATAATAAAAAGTGGGCTGCGGGTGTAAATGAGTGGTAGAGAGCTTGTAAAGCATAGATGAGGCTCTGGGTTCAAACTCCAAGTACACCCTCTCAAAAAACAGAAAAACAACAAAACCACAAAAAAGTGTGTATTCTTGCTTCCCAGGACCACTGAGGTTTGGAACCCTCAATTTTGGATAAAATAGTTTCCATTCCCGTTTGTCCTAGAAGTTTTCTTTTTCTTTTCTTTTTTCTTTTTCCTTTTTTTTTTTTTAATCATATAATCAAATCAATTCCTATGATCCTGGAAACACATTTTTCTTTTTTTGAAGAATCAGTTTGCTATGTGATACTGATATTTTTTGTGCTTGATGAGCTTCCTAGTTATTTTGCTGAATTCAAAAGCTGATAACCTCCACCCTTAGCTCAAATACTATTCCTACTTTCGACTAGTTATCTCCTGCTAGATCACACTGCTTCAGCACTGGCAGAGTTAAGTGAATGGCAGGCCCAGGACCAAGGACAAGAAAAGGCCACTTGGACCCTTTACCTCCACAGGTAGAATTACCCACAGAATCTAGACTTGGTCATCAGGTATTTTATTGCAATTGAAGGTTGAAGTCCTAAATGATCTTGAACATCTAGGACCCGCATTTCCTTTGAGGTCCTGTAGGAGAATATGACTGTGGTAGGGTGAGGTGGGAATCCAGGAGTCTGAGTAATAATTAAATATTAAATGCTGTAGAGCTAGAATGGCATATGTGTAAAGAACATGAACTTGGGGGTTAGAACTGAAACAGAAACACATATTCACCACCTAGTAGCTGTGTGGTCAGAGTCAAGCTGTTTCCACGCACTCAGCCTCAGCTTTCTTACCTGCACATACAATATGTAACCATAGTACTTAGTTCATAGGGTTGAGGTGGGAATTAAACCAGACACCATGCACTGAAATGCTTAGCTTGGTGCCATGTGCAAGGTGCACCCTCAGTACATTCCACCTGCTGGTAATAGCACCCTGATAGTCACAAGCACATCAGTGGAAGTCAGGAAGAGGGATTATGTTTGAGAGCCCAGTCAGACATTTTGGGACAGTCAGATAACACTAAGCATTGAGAAATGCCCTCTCTTACTTTACTTTTCATGTCATATTTGTCATTACCTGTGTGACATAGGAGTCACATGTTTTATAGGATGATCATGTCCACTCATTATATTACATTGGGTTTATTTAGTTGGAACAGATTCTTAATATTTTCAAAAATTAATTTCCATTTTTTTACCCACTCTGCAAGTTGTTGTTGTTAGGTGCCGATGAGTCAGGTATGACTCATAGCAACCCTCATAGAGTTTTCAATGGCTGACTGTTTTGGGTAGTGAATTGCCAGGTCCTTCTCCAGTTTTAGCGGTGCTAGGAATCGAACCCAGAGCCTCAGAGAACACAGAGCAGCACTCTACCAACTGAGCTAATCCCCACCCTGCAACTAGTCAATATCTATCAGTTAATTCAATAAAACTAATCAAGTATGCAATCTAATAATCTCGACAGTGTATCCTAGCTGTACATGCTATCCACTCATTAGTTATTTGGTAACTGTCTCAAGTATAAGATCAACTGTCACAATATTGCAGTGTTTGTGTTTAAGTAACCCTTATTGTACTTAATAATGACTCCACAGTGCAAGAGTAGTGATGTTGGATATTCAGATATGCCAAGAAGCCTACGGAAGACTTAGTGTTTCCTTTAAGTGAAAAGGTGAAATTTCTTGACTTAAGGAAAGGAAAAAAAGGTCCTATTGCACAGTGAAAACATTATGACCATGGTGTACAGTAAGTACTTAGTTAAGACATTAAATTTGTGTGTAGAAAACATGAACAGGAACATACTCTGAATAACAGCAATGTATAGCACCAGAAGGCATTCAGTCTATACAATGACTTATTGTCATTGTTAACCTCAAGTGGTTTCTAATTTATAAAACAAACAGTATCATAGGAATGTAAGTATAGGAAGAATATGTTTCTATCTATCTATCTATCTATCTATCTATCTATCTATCTATTGATCTACCTAGGCTCCAGTGCAATCAGCAGCTTATGACCTCCACTGGGGGTATTAGAACATATTCTCCAAGGATAAGGGTGACTACTGTACCAAGGTATATTCTCAGGATTTATTCAGCTTCTCTATCCTCAGTGCTTCTTTTTGAGGTCACATGGGTTGAGAATACTATCAACTGGCCATTAAAACCAGAATTCTCTGTTATTTCACCAGTCACTACTTTTTGAAGGCTAATCATCCTCCATTGCTCTCTACTGATGGAAAATCTGGAGTAGGGTTGCTTTTATTGTGCTTTTATCTGTTGCATGATAGAGATTCTGTATCACAACTTCAAGGCTCCACCTCTTAAAGTTACTTTCAAATGCACTTGTAAAGCATTCATTTTAAGAAATTAATGCAAATACAACTGTATTAAAAGCAAGTGACAAGTTATGGGAAATATCCAATGGCTTAAACTATCAAATATTAAAATTTGTCAACATTGACCCAGCAGCATTCACTTCATATAAAGAGTGTCTGAGCCTGGTAGCACAAGAAACATAAAGATGAGTAAGAAAGTACAGACAGGTGGAGAGACATGATGCTTAGACCATTCTACAGAGTAGCATTATGTACTTTCAGTAATAAATTATGGACTAGATGTACAGGTAATTTAAAGAAGCGAGGTAGTACATCCAGTTAAGAAACTATCAATAGGCAGAAAGGAGAAAATGGAGTTAATAATAGATGCCAAAGATCGTCAGGGAAAAGGGTAAATACATTTAAAATAAAGGGATAAACCTTGGACATGGAGGAAGAAATGACTAAAATGAAGCTAGAAATGAACAAACCATATAATAAGCACATAATTTCATACACACAAGGAATGGAGAAAAAGTCTAGAAGTGGAGTGTGGAGATGCAGTGCAGAAAGCGAAAGCCAGGGGATTTACCCTTATACAGTGATGGACAAAGGAAGATTATTAAAAAGCAAAAGCATGATAGGAATAAGCCAGGAAAGAGAGACATTCATCTGGAAGGAGGCTAGAGACTGAATTCCAGGAAAATGGAAAAAATGTGACACAATGTGTGATAAGACTTGGGGTCTTGGTCTAGTTTTGCCTCCCTGCTTAGATGTGTGCCTACAGCCATACCACTGTGGCTTCTGATACTGTCAGATCTCAGAAGCTAAGCAGGGTCGGCCCTGGTTAGTCCTTGGATGGGAGACCACCTGGGAACACCAGGTGCCATAGGCTTGGGAGAAGGACCTGGCAACCCACTCCCAAAAAACAATCCACCATTTAAAGCCCTATGAATAGCAGAGAAGCAATGACAATAGTGTTTCCCCT
Source organism: Pedetes capensis (assembly GCA_007922755.1). NCBI lineage: Eukaryota > Metazoa > Chordata > Mammalia > Rodentia > Pedetidae > Pedetes > Pedetes capensis. The sequence continues at coordinate 43,199 of VMDO01012124.1, read as the reverse complement.
GTCGTACATAGGGTTGCTATGAGTTGGACACAACTCAGATGTGTAGGATCAAATGTGTCATTTGACCCCTTTGGTCCCACTGATCTCTCTATAAAGTAAGGATGCTGCACTTAGCTTCTCATTATTCCAGTTTTCAAGCATGTATTATAATGAGGAAGACATGGGGAATTTGGAGGCTCTTTACTATGTTGTAATAATTTTGGCAAAAATAAATTGAAGAATAAATTTTGGTGATTGGAGTACTTATAAAAATTATATGCAAAGGAATTTTCAGAAATGGGATCAAGAAATAGGAGAAATTGTATTCCAAAATGATTCCAAATTTCTGATTTGTGGTTGTTAGGAGAATAGAGATGCTTTTCAGAAGAAGAGTGAAAATCAAGAGAAGGAGCTATTTTGAAGAGCAGGATCATTATATCAACATGGGGTATTGGAAGGATAAGGTAGTGATGCCTATGTAGAGTGATGAAAAGTTGGCAATGAGAAATGCAAGTTTGATACTAAAAAAGACAAATAGGAAAAATTAGGATTCATCTTTATGAAAATCATTAGTGAATTATAGAAGTGAACTATGGACTGAATTTCTCCCCCCACTCCACTTCATCTGTTGATGTCATGAACTCCAATGTGATGGTATTTGCAGAGGTTGCCTTTGGGAGGTGACTAGGTTTAGAAAAGGCCATGATGGTTGGGTCTTCATGATAGGATCTATGCCCTTATAAGAAGAAACCAGAGAGTATTCATGTGTTTGCACATGCTCTCTCTTTCTCTTCTCCCCCCAACCATGGGAAAGCACAGCAAGAAGACAGACAACTACCTGCAAGCAAGGGTGTGGCTCTTAGCCTCTTCACCAGAACCAACCCAGCTGGCACCCAGATCATGAGATTTCCCAGCCTCCAGAATTGTGAGAAATAGATGTCTTCTGTTTAAGCCACCCAATCTATAAAATTTTGTTACATCAGCCTGAGTAGACTAAGACAAAGTGAAAAGAAAGAAGGAAAAAAACTTAGTGTAAAGTCAACTCTTAAAGGAGTGGTTATTCCCAGTGAAGATGAGGAAGGCAAAATCTAAGTAACAGAGAAATGAAAGATTATGACGCCAATAAGTTGTCCATTTATTTAGTGGATACTTATGGAGTATTTATTGAAAGACATTACACCGCTATGTTAGGAGGCAAACTTAAATCTCACTCTCAAATCTGATGTGATATTTTTATTTCCGTGTATTATGTATATCCATTAAGAGGGTGGGATATAAGTATCTTGAAGATTCCAGGAGGGGAGATATTTATCCCAACTGGGAGATTCCTGTGAGGCTCCCTATTTCCCATGTTTTCTGGTAGGATTTTCATATGGAGATAGTGTTGTAGGGCTGTGCCAGATGAAATAACTGATACTAACAGTGGTTCTATAATAGCAAACCTTGCAGCAATAGCAAATCCTTGCAGCAAACCTAAGGGACAATCAGATGGAACTCTGGAAAGACTATTGAGGAGACTATTTCTCCTGGTGCTGGCAGAGTTAAGGGCAACAACAAGGGACCAGGGCTAGGAAACAATGAGAAGTCACACCTGGGGAAGAGTGTTCTAAGGTGCCAGTGAAGACTAGAGTTATGGAGAGGACCTCCTGAAAGAGCTTTGACCCTGGGGGACACAGTCACTACAAGAGTCATGATACTCATGCAGGGAGGGGTAGGAATAGCACCCCCAGCCTCTCTCCTCCCTCACTCCAATCTCCTGTTTGGCTTCTCCCCAGCTGATCCCAAACACAAACAAGGAAGCCAGGGTGCCTAGGTGACACCATCATACCTCCACAGAATACAACTTGTCTAGGGACCAAACAGGATAGAGACTAGACAGAAAATAACCACCATTGCTACTGAGATGGTAGAGAATAAAATATGTATTTGTTAAGACAATAGTTCATTTCTGCTAGAATAAATGATGTAGGAAGATGAAAAGGCAGAAATGTGTTCATAAAGTAAGTGGTTATTACTTCATTACTTCATTATCAAGTTCATTGGGATGGTGACAAGGGAAGAACAGTAAACACTTGTGACCCTGGTGCTTAAGTCAACAAGGAAATTTGGTGTCATTTCTGGAAATTACAGATGAAGGCAACAAAGATGTTAAGAAAGGACATCAGAATATAAGCTAGTTTCCAAAAATGTTAGTGTAACAGTGGCCAAAAAGAGGTGTCAGGGCAGAAGGACAGCGGTCCTCAGGTATATGTGGAGAGTCGGTTCCAGGACCCCTGCAGAAACCAGTTTCCAAGGATGCTCGAGTCCCTTATGTAAAAATGACACAGTTTTTGCACATAACCTGTGCGCATCCACCTATATACCTGAAATCATCTCTAGATTACTTGTAATTCCTAAGACCATGGGAAAGCTATGTAAATAATTATACTGTGTTTCTTAGGAAATGATGAGAAAAAGTCTATATTGTACATTTCAGACACAATTGTTTTAAAACTATATTTGATCTGTGGTTGATTGAATCCACAGACACTGAACCCACAAACACAAAGAGCCAACTATACTCTGATTCTCTCTCCTCCCTCTTGGAAGTCAGTGGAAGAATGCAATCTATTTTCTTGAACAAGGGTAGGGTAGCCATGTCTTTAGTTACGTACAGGCATCAGGAGAGGCAGACTACACAGACTGGGGTCACCCTAGGGAAATAATGAAGAAAAAATGGAAGACAGAGGCAGCATGAGGAGAGGTAGAGCAGAGGCTGGGATATGTGATGAAGATGATGGTTCTCAACAGGAGGATCAGAGAGGCAGGTTATTAGAAGGTTTAGCAGATATGGCAAATCCCAAGACAACAAATAATCCAATACACAAGTGGGCAAAGGAACTGAATAGACAATTCTCAAATGAAGAAGTTTGTAAGGCTATGAAGCACATGAAAAAAATGCTCAATATCCCTAGCCATTAGGGAAATGCAAATCAAAATAACTCTGAGATTCCACTTAACTCCAGTAAGAATGGCCAAGATCAACAAAACAATAACAAATACTGGCAAGTTGTGGAGAGAAAGGAACCCTCTTACACTGTTGGTAGGACTGTAAATTGGTTCAATCACTTTGGAAATCAATATGGAAATACCTCAGAAAACTAAAAATAGAACTGCCATACGACCCAGTTATACGATTCCTGGGAATATACCCAAAGGGAGACGAGTCATCATACCACAGGGACAGCAGCATCTCCAAACTTAACGGAGCACTCTTCACAATAGCAAGGATATAGGTGCCCATCAACCCAGCCCAACAACCAAGGTGCCCATCAACAGAAGAATGGATAAAAAAATTATGGTACATATACACAATGGAATACTACTCAGCAATAAAAAAAATGAAATAATGTCATTTGTAGCAAAGTGGATGGAACTGGAGAACATCATCTTAAGCAAACGAACACAAGCTCAAAAAGAGAAACACCATAGGTTCTCACTCATATGTGGGAGCTGAACCTTACTTAAAGGAAGAAAATATCCTATACATAAATTTGATGTATGAAAAAGACACAATTAAACTTAGCAAAGAAGGGACAATATAGAGTAGTAAGGAGGGGAGGAACTGGCAGTGGGAAGTGAAGACTGACAAAGGTGGAATGGGGAGGAGAGTCAATGTACAGGAATAAAGGGGGAGAGGATAATCCCAATGTAAACAACGCAACCTCATGAGTACATTGGAGAAACGTGAACTATGGACTTTGGGTGAAAATGATGTGCCAATGTGGGTTCATTGATCGCAACTAATAGACCACTAGGGTGCTGATGCTAATAGTGAAGAAGGCTATTCATGTGCACAGGAGGGGTACATGGGAGCTCAGAGTACTTTCTGCTAACATTTGCTGTGAACTTTCAACTGATCTCAAAAAAATAAAGTCTACTTAAAAGAGCAGCCGGAGGTGGGTATAAAGTGGATGGAGTATTCATGAAGTGAATATTAATATCCTCAGTGTAATCCAAATTCTATCACCACAAATGCTGCTCCTAAATCCACTTGTGCAAATTTCTATTTCTGAATTCATGAACCCTGAAAGTTTGTCAATAATAAATGATATGGATGTAGGTAAACTCTTTGTAAAAGCCTGATGAGAAATTCTGAAAACAAAAACTTCATATCCTTCTTTCTTTGGGGTTATAAGAATATATCCCACATGTTCCAAATCTGGGATATTAAATAATCATAACCATCTGGATGAGATCTTTGCCCTTAAACAATACATGAGAGATGGCCTCTAAATGTTGGAATGTGCTAGTTTATAGCAACTACATGGAATTCATTATTTTGTTGCAAACTCCAAAACAACTTTTTAGCAAACATTATTATTCCCACCTTATTAATATTTTGCATGAGGTGTCAGGTTTTGATCTTAACCAATATGTTTCATTTGTGGTGTCTAATTCTCCAGGTACCCAAGTTCCCTGAGTAAAGAAGGGAACACCACTCTCTGATTTCTTTTGCATCAGAAAATTAGCAACTGGGCCAGTGGCCTTGAGTAAGAGAATATACCCATGAACTTGTAGGAAAAGACAGAACTGGAGTTGATGAAGAATCCTCAGGAAGGAAAGCAGCATTATAGAGCCAAAAGAGGATACGAAATGCAGTCATTTTCTTAACATGGATCAGAAGGTTGAAGGATGACAGAAAGGGATGGCTATAAATGGAGACCCCCATGTCTGATAGTTTGTTATACTGTGGGGGCTTGTGGGTTGCTATGTGGTTTGCTGAAAGCTATGCCACCAGTATCTCAGATACTAGCAGGGTCACCTATGGTAGGCAGATATCAGCTGAGCTTCCAGACTAAGACCGACTCCCAAAATAACCAGCCATTGAAAACCCTATGAATAGTAAATAAACAATCAGATATAATGCCAGAAAAATGAGACCCCTGGATTATAAGCACTCAAAAGACTACTACAGAAGAGTTTCCTCCTCAAAGTAGAGCTATCTTGATGACAAAAATGTAGTAAAGCCCCAGGGGGCTCCGTTTGCTGATGTGCCACAACTCAAAATGAGGAGAAACAACTGTAAACATCCACTGATAACTGGCACATGGAATATACATAATATGAATCTAGGAAAATTAGAAATCATTAAAAGAGAAATGAAGTGCATAAAACATTGACATTCTAGGCATCAGTGAGCTAAAATGGACCGGCATGGGCCATTTTGAGTCAGATAATCACATGGTCAACTATGCTGGGAATGACAAATTAAAGAGAAATGGGGTTGCATTCATCATCAAAAAAGATAGCTCAAGATCTGTCCTAAAAGATAATGCTGTCAGTGATACAATAATATCCATAGGCCTACAAGGAAAGCCAGTTAATATGACTATTATTCAAATTTATGTACCCGCTACTAAGGCCACAAATGAAGATAGGGAAGATTTTTACCAACTTCTGCAATTTGAAATAGATCAAATATGCAATCAGGACATGGCAATAATTAATGGTGAATGGAATGCAATAGTTGGAAACAAAGAAGGCGGCTCAGTCAGTAGTCTGAAAATATGGCCTTGCTGACAGAAATGATGATGGAGATCACATTATAGAGTTTTGTCAGACCAATGACCTTTTCATAGCAAATGCATTTTTTCACCAACATCAATGGTGACTATACACATGGACTTCACCAGATGGCATACACAGAAACCAAAATGACTATATTTGTGGAGAGAGATGATGGAAAAACTCCATATCAAATGTCAGAACAAGACCAGGTGTTGATTGTGGATCAGACCATCAACTTCTCATATGCAAGTTCAAACTGAAACTGAAGAAAATTAAAGCAAGTGTACAAGAATCAAGGTATGACCTTGAGTATATCCCACCTGAGTTCAGAGACCACCTCAAGAATAGGTTTAATGCATTAGACACAAATAATAGAAGACCAGACAAGTTGTGGCATGATATCAAAGATATCATTCGTGAAGAAAGCAAAAGGTTATTAAAAAGACAGGAAAAAAGAAAAGACCAAATTACATGTCCAAAGAGACTCTGAAACCTGCCCCTGAACATCAAGAAGCTAAAGTAAAAGGAAGACATGATGAGGTTAAGGAACTAGACAGAACACTTCAGAAGCCAGCTTGAGAGGACAAAATCAAATATTTTAATGACATGTGAAAAGAGCTGGAGACAGAAAACCAAAAGGGAAGAACATGTTCTGTTTTTCTCAAGCTTAAGGAATTGAAGAAAAAATTCAAGACTTGAGTGGCAATAGTGAAAGATTCTATACGGAAAATATTAAATGATGCAGGAAACAGCAAAAGAAGATGGAAGGAATACACAAGATCATTATACAAAAAAGAATTTGTGGATGGCCAACCATTCCAAGAGGTTGCATAGGATGAAGAATTAATGGTATCACAGGATGAGGTAGAAGCTGTCTTGAAGGAATTGATGAAACACAAGGCTCCAGGAATTGATGGAATGCCAATAGAGGTGTTTCAACAAACAGATGCAGCACTGGAGGTGCCAACATGTTTATGGCAAAAGATTTGGAAAACAGCTACCTGGCCAACTGACTTGAAGAGATCCATATTTGTGCCTATTCCCAAGAAAGGGATCCAACTGAGTGTGGAAACTATTGAACAATATCATTAATATTACATACAAGCAAAATTTTGCTATGATCATTCAAAAGTGACAACAGCAGTATGTACACAGGGAACTGCTGGAAAATCAAGCCAAATTCAGAAGAGGGCAGGGAACCAGGCACATCATTGCTGATGTCAGATAGATATTAGCCAAAAGCAGAGAATATCAGAAAGATATCTATCTCTGTTTTCTTGACTGTGCAAAAGCATTTCACTGTGTGGATCATAACAAATTATGGATAATACTGCAAACAATGGGACTACCAAAGCACCTAATTGTAATCATGAGCAACTTGTATGTGGACCAGGAGGCAGTTGTTAGAACAGAACAAGGAACACTGCTTAGCTTAAAGTCAAGAAGGGGTGCATCAGGGCTGCATCCTTTCACTTATCTCTTCAATTTCTATGTTGAGCAAATAATCCAAGAAACAGGACTTTATGAAGAACGTAGCATCAGGATTGGAGGAAGACTCATTAACAACCTGCATTATGCAGATGACACAACTCTGCTGGCTTAAAGTGAAAAAGATTTGAAACATTTACTGATAAAGATCAAAGAACATAGACTTCAGTATGGATTGTGACTCAATATCAACAAAACAAAAATCCTTACAACTGGGTCAGTATGTGATGTCACAATAAATGATGAAAAGATTGATGGTTCTCCATGATTTTCCTTTACTTGGTTCTATGTTTAACACCCATGGAAGCAACAGTCAAGAAATCAAAAGACACATTACACTGGGAAAAGCTGTGGCAAAAGAGTATTGAAAAGTAAAGATGTTACATTGAAGACGAAGGTGGGCCTGACTCATGCCATGGTATTTTCAGTTGCATCATATGCTTGTGAAAGCTGGACATTGAACAAGGGAGACAGGAGAAGAACTGATGCTTTTGAATTGTGCTGGGGACAATTATTGAATATACATCAGTTGCCAAAAGAACCAACAGATCTGTCCTAGAAGAAGTGCAACCAGAGTGCTCTTTGGAAGCAAGGATGGTTACTCTGTGTCTTAAGTATTTTGGACATGTACTCAGGAGGGATCAATCCTTGGAGAAGGACATCATGTTGGGGAGAGTGGCAGGTCAATGAAAAAAGGAAAACCCCTTACCAGATGGATTGAAACAGTGTCTGCAACAATGGGTTTAAACATGAATAAGATTATGTGCCTGGCACAGAATCAGGGAGTATTCTGCTATACAGAAGGTTGCTATAAGTCAGACCTGACTCGAGGGCACCTAACAACTACAACATAAATGGAGAGGGAGGGAGGGAATGAGGGGGAGAGAGAGATGGACCAGAAATAGAGGCACCCCACAAATTTTGGGCCAGATATATAGGGTATGGGGTGGAGGTAATGGCAATCCATAAGGTGGAGAAAGAAGAGGTTAAAAATAAAAAATCTGAATCTCAGTCCCTGACTCAACCCAAATCCACACTCCTCCCTCACTGTACTAATATGAGAAGTAGCGTTATCAAGGCAGCAACTCTAACAAACTTACTCTCAAGACTCTGACTCTGAAATACAGTGGTACCCTACACTCAATCACAATCCATTCTGGAAGGCTGCATGAGTGCTGATCAGTTTAATGCTGAGCATTATTTTTTTTCCCTCAAGAAATAATGGAAATGTATTTATTGGTTCTGGCTCCCACTAGTAGCTAACTACCTTGTATTATTCCTAGTATTTTATGGTACAGCATATGCAAAAAGATGGGTTTGTTTCAAATACGATTCATTGAAAATACAATTTAATCACTGCAGTACTATAAATTTAAAACAAAACATCATCTTACCTTTTATAAAGATAATGGATGGCTTGAGTGAAGAAAGAGTGTTGGTAAAGAAGGGTGAGAGGAGAAGGAGGTTATTTGGACAGGAAGTCACCTTCCATAATGACCAAAAGCAATGGGTCTTTTGAAGTCTACTCCCTTTTCTGCCTCTTTGCTTGAGGTTCCTCACCCAGAGATGGAGATGGCTGTCTCACTAACAACCTCTCCATGGAAATCTGTTTTTGTCTTTCTCTGAGGATCATTCTAAAGTGGGACACGATGCAGTCATTCACTATGTCAAGAATATGGTCTCTTCCAACTCAGTCAGGGCATGCTTTTCAAAAAAGCATTGCATTTCTCATCATGTGGCCCGGGTTCCTCTTGCGTGGAAATGGGAAGGTCCTCCCTTTGCTGCTGCTGCTGCTCTGTCTCCTACTCCTTTCTCCTCTTCCTCCTCTCCTGCAGATCCTCTGGCTGCCATGTCTTGCCATTCCTTCTCCAGATCCTGCAGTTCTTCTGTTGTGAGCTCCTGTCATTGCTCTGTCACCAACTCCTCCTTGTCATTAGCGCAGACCTCCAGGCCATGGACCCACCCACAGGTGTGATCTCTTTAGCCACAGGCTCAGTCTCGTCCTCAAAACCTTCCAAGTCCCTCTCTGCTACAGCATCTGGCCACAATCTCCTCCAAGCAGAGGCCATTGTCTGATAGGAGACGTCACCCCAAGCCTTGTCTGTGAGACGTATGCAATGGGGAGTGGTAAAAGGATCCCTCCAAAACTCTCACAGCACCAACGGAGCATCAGAGGTGACCCCAAAGCACCTCTGAGAAAGAGCTTTTGTGTAGTGTTTCTTAAAATTTGATTTCATCTGATGGTCCATAGTCTAAATAAGGAGAGTCTACTGAGCGGCAAAAACTTGATTGAAATGAAATTGCATTCCTACCTCGGTGTCTCCTCTAGTCCTGGAGCATGGGCAAGAGTACTGTCCATGACCAGAAAGGCCCTCAGCAGAAGCTGGTTTTCCTACATATAGATAGGTAGGTAGGTAGGTAGGTAGGTAGGTAGATAGTTGTTGTTGTTGTTGTTGTTAGGTGCCGTCGAGTCGGTATCTGACTCATAGCGACCCTCTGTACAACAGGGGAAACACTATTGTCAGTGCTTCTCTGCTGTTCATAGGGTTTTCAATGGCAGATTGATTTTTGGGAGGGGGTTGCCAGGTCCTTCTCCCAAGCCTACAACTTCTGGTGTTCCCAGGCGGTCTCCCATCCAGGTACTAACCAGGCCTGACCCTGCTTTGTTGTTGTTGTTGTTAGGTGCCGTCGAGTCAGTATCCAACTCATAGCGACCCTCTGTACAACAGGGGAAACACTATTGTCAGTGCTTCTCTGCTGTTCATAGGGTTTTCAATGGCAGATTGATTTTTGGGAGGGGATTGCCGGGTCCTTCTCCCAAGCCTACAGCTTCTGGTGTTCCCAGGCGGTCTCCCATCCAGGTACTAACCAGGCCCGACCCTGCTTAGCTTCCGAGATCTGACGGGATCCGATGCCACAGGGCTACAGCTGCAGGCATGGTAGATAGACAGATAGAGCTAAAAGATTTGTTTGTTTGTTTGTTTTTTGCAGTACTGGGGGTTGAACCCAGGGCCTCGCACCTGCATGCTCTGCAAGTGCTAGACCACTGAGCTATGCCCCCAGCCCATTTTTTTTTTACTTTTTGAGACAGTGTCTCGCTAAATTAGGCAGACTGCCTCTGGTCGCGAACTTGTGATCCTCCCACATCCGCATCCTGAGCCACTGTGCCCAGCCCCCTAGATATATTTTTATCTGACAAGCCAAAGACTTGTGCATCCATTGATGAAAAAATTAATGGGTCACCAAAGCTTTATTCTTTGCTCTCCACATTACATTAACCTTACTCTTCATAATGTTTCTTTTCAAAGCTTGGGGGGATTTTGCTATGGTGGGGACAAGCAATGACTTCAGTTTAGAGTCTCCACTCCTGTTCCTACACAATGAGTCAGTCTATGCTTCATTCCTTATGCCCCAGCAAACTCTTTTCCTCTTGTTGTTAGGTGCTGTTGAGTTGGTGTCTAAATCATAGCAACCCTGCATACAACAGGCAAAACACTATTGTCAGTGCTTCTCTGCTGTTCATAGGGTTTTCAATGACAGATTGATTTTTGGGAGTGGGTTGCCAGGTCCTTCTCCCAAGCCTACAGTACCTGGTGTTCCCAGGTGGTCTCCCATCCAAATACTAACCAGGCAGATCCCTGCTTACCTTCCGAGGTATGAGGGGATAAGATGCCACAGTGCTATGGCTGCAGGCCTCTTTTCCCCTAGTGTGATGAAAGTCCCTTTTGGGATTTTTTTCCCCAAGCAGGCTTATCTCATTGCAGTTGAAAATGTGCTGAGGGATGAACCCTTCAACATCTACATACACTTTAAATTCTGAAACAAATGTAAATGCAGCTTTTTTTGTTGTTGTTGGCACTTGCAGCCTTACCAAGCCTAGCCATGCTGTGGATTCCAGTGCTCTTTTTAAGTTCCTCACACCTGCCATGGCTGGCCTTGAGAGCTGCAGCTTCAGCACTCACTCTGGCTGATCATGGCCTCTGAAACACTACCACCAGCCATCTCTTTTTCATTTATCCACACCAGTAATAACTTCTCTGTCTCTTCCATTATTTGAGACCTTTGCTTTATAACCACTTTTACTTCTTTTGCTACATCTGCTACCTTCATGGCATTTTCATATTTCAGTATCCTTGAAGTCAGCAACTTGGCCATGCCATACTGAATGGCTGATTCAGACACACATCCCACCCACCTACTTAGCAATGCTCTTTTTAAAAATTCAATTGCTGCTCTTACTGTTTTCCTGTTTCCTTCATTTTTAGTGCTAGAAAGTTTCTTGGGTGTCATGATAACCGCATGTTTGTTGTTAGATGTCACCAAATTAGGTCTGACTCATAGCAGGTCTATGTATAGCAGAGCAAAATACTACCTGATACTGTACTATGCACACAATCCTTTTATGTTTGAGCCCAATGTTGCAGCCACAATGCTCCTTCTTATTTTGAGTTGTACCACATCAATGAAAGGAGGTCCCAAAGACATTACTCCATTCTCATCATTAAGGTTGACTCTATTTAAAGAGGCAGCTCTTCCCGTCATTTCTTGAATGCCTTCCCACTTGGGGGGCTCATTTTCTGGCCCTATATTTGACAATGTTTCTCTGCTATTCATAGGGTTTTCAATGGCTAGTTGCACTATATTTGACAATGTTTCTCTGCTATTCATAGGGTTTTCAATGGCTAGTTGTTTTGGGAGTGGGCTGCCAGGTCCTTCTCCCTAGTCTGTCCTAGTCTGAAAGCTCAACTGAAACCTGTCCACCATGGGTGGCCCTGCTGGTATCTGAGATACCACTGGCATAACTTCCAGCATCACAACATGCCTGTTCCCACGGACAACAAGCTGATAGACACATGGGGGGAAGCCGTATGACTCACATATGTATACGTACATTAAAAACAACCATGAGATTGTGAACCCAGCACTAGGACTACTTGAAATTGATGTGCAACGTGATGCTTTCCTCTTTCTCTCACCTGGAAGCATCACAGATAAGCACGAATCTCATATAATTTTGAGCACTGTGGTCAAGTGCCAAGCAAATGGTTGAGCACTGAACTATAATTCTCTTGAAAATATTAGTTGGGAACCAAAATGTTCAAGCATGGAGTAGCTCAAATGGCAAGGTACCCCAGTGTTGAGGAGATCCTGATATGCAAAACCCAGTACTTGTCCACCACCAAGATCCGGGTCTTTCCTTTATGCCACACTGCTGTCATAAAGTAGGAACATAAAATAGTAATTATTTCTACTAATTACCGAGGAATTCAAACCAAACTGACATTTCATCTTTCTTGCCTCTCTGTTCCTCTCTTCCTGCTGACTTACGTTTGGAGCTCCCAACTCTGTGTTCCCCTCCACTGATGAGCCTTGCTCCATGTTGTTGTGGGTCTCAAGCCTAGCTACCAATTAGATTCAAACTGCATGAGTAAAAATCCTGGGTCCCACCCAAGAAAAGTGACCCAAAACTTATGGCTAGGGAGATCTAGGACAAGATACTCCCCAGGAGATACTAATGTGAAGTCAAGTTTCAGAACTACTGGGGGAGAGCATCTTTTCTCCAAATTGTCCATGGTGGAATGAAGAATGGGATGGTATTTAGTTAATTCTTGAATAGGTTTTTATTCTTATATATGAACTAGGGCATTTGCTGTGAGATAACTTTTCTATCAATAAAACTACCTTCAAAATGCTCTGCAAGTGCATTAAAAACTGTGACTTTTTTGAAAAACTGTGACTTCTTGTTCTTGGCACAAAGAACAGCATATGCCAGTATCAAAGTACCAACAGGAATCTGGATTTAAACAGATCTGGCATTTTTCTTTTATATATTTAAAAAAATTATTATCTTCTTATCTAAGAGAAACAGCAAGAAGTGAACACTTCCTTGGGTAATCATTTAATGTGAGTGCCAATAATTCCATATTAAATAACTCAGATACACAAGAAGACTTTTCTAAGAAGAAAAATAAAATATATTAAACTCATAGGGACAGCTTCCAAATATTGAACCTTTAAAATAATTTCAAATTATAAATGGCTATTACTATATCTGTGGGTAAGTAGCAATGGAAAGAAGCCAGAGGATCCTGAATGTGACATGATAAAAAGTCTGCAAAGAATTCTTTGTTCTTAGAAACCTGAGATCTTGTCAAGGATAAAAATTATTAAGTTTTCGAGCTCCCATTAGCTGACAGACACATGGGGGCACCACCTGTAAAATGGTGATATTTGAAAGTGGACTTGGATTTATTATAAATGTACATTGCAAACTCCAGGGGCAAGCACTAAAAAGGAAGTACTGACATGGTAAGAAAGGAGAGAAATGTTCAACTAAACCCACATGAGGCAGAAAAAAATGGAAGACAAAAATATGAACAAACAAGAAGAGCAAACAGAAAATAGTAACAAATATGGTAGATATTAATCCAACCATACAATAACAACAGTGAATATCTACCATCTAAATGAACTAATTAAAGGCACTGATCATCAGGATGAATCAAAAAACAAGACTCAACTTTTTCCTGTCTACATGACAGCACCTAACAACAACAACAACACAAAAAGGTTGCTTTAAATACAAAGACACATATAGATTAAAGGGAAATGGATAAAGAAACACATACCACGTTAACACCAATCAAAAGATACCAGGAGATGATAGGTTCATTTCAGACCGAGAAGACTTCAAAGAAAAATTAGTTACAAACATACAGAGGAACATCATGATGAAAGGGTCAATTCTGCCGGAAGATATTGTTGTTGTTGTTGTTGTTGTTGTTAGGTGCTGTCGAGTCAGTATCCGACTCATAGCGACCCTCATAGGGTTTTCAATGGCTGACTGTTTCGGGATTGCCTTGGGAGTGGATTGCCAGGTCCTTCTCCCATTTGTGTGGTGCTGGGAATTGAACTCGGGACCTCAGAGACTGCAGCGCAGTGCTCTACTAACTAAGCCAAATCCCAGCCCTGCCGGAAGATATAGCAACCCTTTATGTGTGTGTGGCTAATAACACAGGTGAAACTATGTGAAGTAAAAACTAATAGAAAAGCAAGGGGATAAAGATGAACCCACAGTGATATTTGGAGACTTCAATACTTCTCTATCAGACACCGACAGATCCAGCAGGCAGAAAATCAGTAAGAATATAGCTGAATTGAACAATACTGTCAGTCAACTGTACACAATCAACATGCATGGGCTTAGTCCAACAAGAGTAGAATATATTCTTCTGAAGCTCACAGGGAACAGTCCTGGAGGTTGATCACATTCCATTCACAAACCAAAATGTTAGTAAATTCAAGAGGATAGAAATCAGACCGTATTTGCTTTCAGACCACAATGGAATTAAACTAGGAATCAATATCAGAAAAACCAATGAAAAATCCCAAAACACAGAGCAATTACACAACACATTTATAAATAACACATAGGTTAAAGAAGACATATGAGAAATTTAAAAGTATTTTGAACTAAATGAAAATAAAAACACATTATTGAAATTTGTGGAATACATCAAATGCAAAGTTTAGAAAGAAGTGTCTAGAATTGAGTGCATATATTAGAAAATAAGAAAGTTGTAAAATCCGTCATCTAAGTTTTCACCTCAGGAATCTAGAAGAGAAGAGCAAATTAAATCGAAGGTAAGAAGGAAAACACAAATAATAAGAATTAGAGCAGAAATCAGTGAAATTGAAAACATGAAACCAATAAGGAAAATCAATAAAAACCAAAGCTGGTTTTTTGAAAACATCAATAAAATTGATAAATCTCTAGGTAGGCTAACTTTGAAAAAAGAGAAAGGATATAAACTATTACAATCATAAATGAAAGAGAACACCACAGATCCCATGGAAATTAAAACAGTAATAAAGGAATTGTATGACCAATTCTATTCCCACACATTTGATAATCTAGCTAAAAGGAACCAATTTCTTGAAAAAAACAACTTGCCAAAAATCCTAAATAATCTGAATAGAGCTCTCCCTATTTTTAAAAAACAAATCAATAATTAACAGCCTTCCAAAAGAGAAAGCCCCCAGGCCAGATGGGTTCGCCAGTGAATTCTACCTAGTACTTAAGGAATAAATTATACAAATCCTTGACAATTTTCTTCTGAAGATAGAAGCAGAGGGAATACTTCCTAATTCATCCTATGAGGCTCCAATTACTCTCATATGAAAAATAGCCAAAAAAATTATGAGAAAATGATAAAAACAATGTCTCTTATGAATACAGATGCAAAAATCCCACTTCCTAAGCCAACATGTCCTTCCATAGGTGAATAAATAAATAATAGTAGGATAAACTATAGTACATCCAGACCATGAAATATTATTCATCTCTGAAGAGAAATGAGCTATCAAGTCATGAGAACATAAAGAGAAGACTTAAATACGTATTGCTAAATGAAGTTAATCTAAAAAGACTACACACTGTATGATTCCAACTGTATGACATTATGGAAAGGGCAAAACTGTATGGAAACAATAAAAAGATCAAGAATTGCCAAGGCTGAGGGAGGTATTAATAAACTGGAAGCACATAGAGGATTTTTAGGAGAGCAAAATGATTCTGTATGATATTACAGTGGCAGATACATGTCAGTATAAATTTGTCCCAAAACATAGGATGTAAAACATAAAGAGTGAAGCCTAATGCAAACTATGGACTTTGGGTGATGAAATGTCAATACAGATTCATCAGTTGAAACAACTACACCATATTGCAGAGGGTATTGATAATAGGAGAAGCTATGTATGTACGCGAATGAAGGATATTTTGGAAGACTCTGGATATTTCTTTTAATTTCACTGTGCATCTAAAACTATTCTACAAATAAAGTCAGATAGATAGATGGGCTGGGGTTTAAGCTCAGTTGGTAAAGTGCAGCTCTGTGCTCTCTGAAGCCCCATGTTCGATCCTCAGCACCACAAAAATGAGAGGGTGTGGCAGCCCACTCCCATAGCAATCCCAAAACAATCACCCATTGAAAACACTATGAATAGCAGAGAAGCACTGCCATAGTGCTGGGCATGGCACAGTGTTATGAAGTGTTTTTTTCTGTTGTACACAAGGTTGCTATGAGTCAGATCCAACTTGAGGGCACCTAACAACAACGATGGATAGATAGATAGAATAAAAGAAAGAAAAAGAAAGTAATGGAAGGATAAAGGAAGAATTATGTCCCCTTTTTGATGTAAAGGATGGAGTGAATAGATGCTTCTGTAGAAGTGAAAGACTTCCGGCTCCTAAATTATGGGCCACTCTTGGCTTAGCAAGACCCCATGCTAGATATAAAAATTTTTGATCCTCCTTGTGAAATTCTACATAGTGGAAGATGAACCTTAAAAGACATAAATATATTTCCTGATAATTTCATAGTAGAAAACTGAAATAAGGTATAGTTGTTGTTGTTAGGTGCTGTCGAGTCAGGTCTAACTCATAGTGACCCTATGTACAACAAAACAAAACACTCCCTGATGCCGTACCATGCCCAGCACTATGTCAGTGCTTCTCTGCTGTTCATGTGGTTTTCAGTGGGTGATTGTTTCAGGATTGTTTCAGGAGTGGGTTTCCAGGTCCTTCTTCTGTTTTTCCTATGCTGGGGACCGAACCCAGGGCCTCAGAGAGTGCAGAGTGGCATGCTACCTAATGAGCTAAATCCCAGCCTTGAAACAAGCTATTATTTATTGAAATAAATGTAAGAAACATATTATATGTACAGAGTAAACCGTTTAGAAATAAAAAAGAAGAATCAGAGACCTACCACATGGATTTGATAACTAAACACACCTGAGATCAAGTTTCACTTCTATATTTCCTTGCATGAGAATATTTAGCAATTATAAAAGTCTCTCTGAGCCTTTACGTCCTACCTGTAGGATGAAGCAATACTACCAACCTTGTAGATTTCTGGTAAGGATCAGGAAAGGAAGACTTTATAAGGCATCTCAGATGGCATCTCATAGATAGATAGATAGATAGATAGATAGATAGATAGATAGATAGATATAGATTATAGATTACTGTTGTTGTTGTTGTTGTTGTTAGGTGCCGTCGAGTTGGTATCCGACTCATAGAGACCCTCATAGGGTTTTCAATGGCTGAGTGCTTCGGGATTGCCTTGGGAGTGGATTGCCAGGCCCTTCTCCCATTTTTGTGGTGCTGGGAATTGAACTCAGGTCCTCAGAGACTGCAGCGCAGCGCTCTACCCACTGAGCTAAATCCCAGCCCCATAGATTACTGTTATCTTCCCCTAATTCCTCAAAAATTTAAATGCAATTATAGTATCACCACACAGAACTTCGTGAAGCAGAATCCCAAGGTTATATTTAGTGCCTTATATATATTTCTATCAGGCCCTAAAGAAGTGCAGGGTAAAGCCAGTTCTTTGAGTCTACACAAGAAAATCAGCTTCCTCTTTGGAAAATTTGGGTGCCATTGAGTTGGATCCAAACTCATAGCAATCTTCATAGGGTTTTCAATGGCTGATTGTTTCGGGATTACTTTGGGAATGGATTGCCTCAGGAAGGTGTTTTTCACTTGAGGTTTAAGTGGAGGTAGTTTGATATAAAGTGATTATTTTGCTTTTCCGATTGTTGTTGTTGTTAGGTGCCGTCGAGTCGGTATCCGACTCATAGCGACCCTCATAGGGTTTTCAATGGCTGACTGTTTCGGGATTGCCTTGGGAGTGGATTGCCAGGCCCTTCTCCCATTTTTGCAGTGCTGGGAATTGAACTCGGGACCTCAGAGACTGCAGCACAGCGCTCTACCAACTGAGCTAAATCCCAGCCCGCTTTTCCGATTAGGTTTATGCAATTTGGCAGTCATGCCCACTTCCCTAAAAGAAGTGCCTATGAATTCTAAAACCTAGAAGTCAGAAACAATAACGCTCCAAAGTCTCTCTTCTTCCTTGCCCAACTCCTGTTTAAATTTGCTTTTTTGATGCAAAGATTCTACAAAGTCTTTGTCCAAGCCTGAAAAAGCTTTATACGAGGTTGCACAGAAAAACAAGTCAAAATAATATGAACACTAATCCTCACAGCAGAGACCAAGTTCTGCTCTCTGTGCTTCTCCTGCATGCTCTGTCAAGATCTTGATGCCTGGTGATGAATAGACTGCATGTGTACAGCATGAGATAAAATGATCTCTGTTGGCCCGTTCTCAGCCACAGATGTCATGGCCTTGACCTTCAACATCTGATTCCAACCCCACTTTGCTGAAGTGCTACAAGGCAAAAGACTCTGTCTATCTGCCTCGGTGCAGCCAGAGACTCCCAGGGCCTGGGAATGTGTTCATATTTGATGATGTCTTCCTGCATCACTAAAGCAATCAGATGGATCCAGCTTGAAAAGACAATAAGGGCTGGACAAAAGCCAAGAGGGCAAACAGATGGGTAATAATCCGCTCTTTTATCATTTGTGTCTATGGAGAATTATTCAGCAAAATTGAACTCTCAGATGAACACAGCCCAAGAGCACTTTATGCGGTGCAAATGAGTGCAGTCTTCTTTTCTATTTGCTTCTGTGCTCTTAGAGAGATGGTAAAATGACATCCTTGTTCGTCATAGTAGCCAGTATTGCCAAATAAAAAGGGAAACAGTGGTGTTTGTTGTAATCAGTAACATGATGCCAAAGAGCGAGAGCTCCATTTAGGCAAACCTTCTTTATCATGGATCAAGATGTATGTGGGATATCTATCAACACATCCATCAGTTCCCAGGGCCTCGGATCTGGGATGGATAGGGCTTAAGAAAAGAGATGGGATATGGGCTATTTTATATTGATCCTGGAAATCAGAATCACTCACAAGGCCAAGTGGATAATAACTCTCCATTCAGTACGTTTTTAAAGAATTCAATCAACTATGATTTGGAAAGCTTCAGCAATGAACTTGGGGTAAGGTAGTCCTCCACAGGTCAGAATTACAATTTGGTGGTGTTTGTTCAAACGGAAAGTTCATTAGCTTCTTTTATATTTTATGTGGTTTGTCTGCATCCTCAATCCCAATTGCATGGTTCTGAGAGGATGCTATGGGGCCTATGGGTACCAGTAGGGAGGGTTGTTATTGTTGTTACATGCTGTAGAGTCTGACTCATAGTGGCCCTATGTACAAGAGAACAAAACACTCCCCAATGCTGTGCCATGCTTGGCACTATTCTCAGTGCTTCTCTGTTATTCACAGGATTTTCAATGGCTGGTTGTTTTGGGAGTGGGCTTCCAGGTCCCTCTCCCAGTACACAGGGTAAGGCATGAAATCTAGAGGGCCTCAGCACTGCAGGCTCATCTCCAGCAACAGCTACTGCAGTGTCACTGGCTGTTGTTTTGTGGTCTTATTTTCCCCTGAAACAAAGAAAATGTCTTTTGAGCTTAGGCTTCGACCTATTATGCTCTGTGTTTCCATGAAGGGAGAGAGAGAGAGCAGTAAGTCACTTTGAGGGATACCTATTAGGTGAATCATCTAGAAGAAATTCTTTCAGACTAAATGAGTAATCCTTTTACCTTTGCTTTTGGTCTACTGTTCAACAAAGATTTTGAAAAGGATAACTGGGATAATACCATTTTATTCTATGCATTAAAAAAGTTTATTCATTAAGGAAGCTTTGTTACACAAAAAGAAAAACAACTACTTGAGTTATTGAGTTACTAGGAACACACAGAGAGAGAGAGAGAGAAAGAGAGAGAAAGAGAGAGGGCGAGTGAGCAAGAGCGCGTGCTCTGGGTTATAACTACTTTTTCTGCACTAAAATCATGTTGAGGTTTGGTCGCCAATGATGGTGTTGAGAGGTGGTGGGGCCATTAAGAAGAGTTTGGGTCATGGGGTTGGAGCCCTCATGAATGGATTAATGCTTTTCTGGTGTGATTCTCACTCTTGCAGGACTGGATTCCTTACCATGAAAATATGTTGCTATAAAGTAAGCTGCCCTGTGTGTCTTCTCTCTTGTTCATGCCCAGTTGCTTTTTCTCTTTTTAACATGAGTTGAAATGGTATAAGGCTGTTACCAGAGGTTGAGTAGATGCCAATTCTCTCGCAGGCTCCAGAACAATGGGCCAAAATAAATCTCAGTACTTTATAAATTAAGCAGTCTTAGTTATTCTGTTATAGCAACCAAGACACACAAACACACACACTCTTACAGATTAAGTGACTTAAGACAACACAAATGGTAAACTTCAGGGCCCATGATTGTCTGATTCCAAATCTCAAGGTATTTATACTAAATCAAACTAACTTATCTATAGCAATTAGTTGCAATTAATTCTACATTGCCTTACACATTCTCTTAACTCTCTAATCACATCTCCTTAACACCACTGTAAGTTCCTTGAGGATAGGAAGCATATTCTGTATTTGTCTCCTCCACAGAGTCAAGTATAGTCTAGCAAACAGTGCTGTTATGAGGCTTTTCAATGAAATTGTGTTATATCCACTGATTATAGGCAGTATTACCTGACAGCCATACCACCCTGGCATCCCATCTCATCTGATCTCAGAAGCTAAGCAGGATTGGGCCTGGTCAGTCCTTGGATGGCAGACTGCCTGGGAATACCAGGTGCTATAAGCTTGAGAGAAAGACTCAGCAGCCCCTTCCCCAAACAATCAGCCATTGAAAATCCTATGAGTAGCAGAGAAGTGCTGACAATAGTGCTGGGCACTGCAGTTTTGGGGAGCATAGTTTTGAGGAGCACACTTTTGGGGACATAGGGTCGCTATGAGTTGGACCCGACTCAACACCACCTAATAACAACATGTTGCCTCAAATCTTCATTAGATTTGGAGGATGAAGTGGGAATAGTCTCTGTCAGATTACGGAGGGCCTTACATGGCAAATGTGGTGGTAGCAGCTGCTCACTGGATATCCATGTGCACCCCCACAATGCCCAGCCCTCAGCTGCACTGGAGACATAATGCATGCTCAGGAATAGACTGTGAGCAGAAATGCCATGTCCCCTCTGGACCACAATGACTAAGTGTTGGTTTGCTTCTCCATTCTTCTCCTCCCCAACTGTGGTGTTGTGAGATGGCAGCACCACAGGACAAAAACAGCCTGAGTTTCTCAGGGATCAAATGGATGATAACTCATCAGATTTTGCTAAAGAAAGAAACATATTTTTATTTTCCTAAGCCACTGAGGTTTGGGGTTTCTATACTGTTATTACTGCCGGAAACCCTACACTTTTTTATTCATATTCTATGCCAGAGGATTTAGCTTTTTTTTTTTTGGACAGTGTCACCTTATGTAGCCCAGGCTGGCCTTGAACTTGCTATATAGCCCAAGCTGGCCTCTAACTCACAATCCTTCTGCCTCAGCCTCCGGAGTGCTGGGATTGCAGGTGTACACCATCATGCCCAGCTTGGACTTCATTTTAACTGAGTTGAAATGCAGTAGCTTTTCTGCAGGGAAGCAGCAATTGAGAACATCTTAACTGTCAAATTAACTATTTTTAGATCATGACTTCATATTTTCTCTCCTCCTGTAATTTTCTAAGGTCTTTTACCTCTCATTCATTCAATAATTTAATATTGAATTATTTTTTATTTCCTTTATGCAACTATTACATTACAGTTTCATCAACTTACGTGTTTCACAGAACCTTTAGATTAATATACAGAAAACATCATATGCAATTATGGGTTATACTCCCTTTTTTCCCCCATGTGTTTGTATTGTTGGATCATCTATTTTGAGGTTATCCTCTCCCTCTTTATCCCTCCACATTATTTCCCCTCCCCTTCCTCATTCCTCCCTCCCTGCTAGACCCCTCCCCCTTTTTTCTACTCTGCTTTCATTTTCTCTTCTTAGATAAGCCTGATTATTTTTATATAGATTTTTTTCTTCCTTTAAGTTACATTTAGCTCCTACATAATGAGTGGGAACATATGGTACTTCTCTTTTTAGACCCTTGGTTCATTCACTTAAGATAATATTCTCCAGTTCCATCCATTTTGCTGCAGATGACGTTATTTCATTCTTTTTATTACTGAGTAATATTCCATTGTGTGTATATAATTGTTGAATTATTAATAGTTGATTGTTAGGTACTTTATGTATGCGCTACCATGTGTTTGGTGTGGGACATTTAGATAATTTAGTGATTTATTAAATATTGAAAGAGACTATATTATGTGACATACACCGTTCTAATGCTTGTCAAATACTTATTTTATGACCCTAATTGTGCATATTAAGGAAACTGGGGCATAGAGAAATAACATAACTTGCTAAAGGTCACAGAGCTAGTAATGGCAAAAATTAAGACTTGAATCCAGGCACCCTGGCTTCAGAACCTGGGCTCTTGGCCATCAAGCTGTGTTGGTGATGGTGTGAGAGCCTGACCAATGCAGAGAATGGACCGCTGAGAGAACATGATGGATAGCCTGGTCCCGGCACCCATGGGCCTTACTGAAGCTAGTGCTTCTCTCCTGACTTATCATAAACATCACCTTGTGTTTAAGAGTAGGAGGTTTTCAGGCAGATGCTGAGAGAACTGTCAGGGAATGGATCCCATGTCTACATTTCTTAAATATTTCCTTTGCATTTCCATCAAACCACTCCTTTTCCCACATATTTATATACTTAGTTATACACACATTCTATTCATTTTGGCATGGCTAAAGCACTTACTTTACCCTGTAAGTATGCAGAATAAATGTCTGACAAATGATACAAATGAAAAAATGAGTAAACTAATTAATATAACCTAAGCCATATCTGGGGCTGGGATTTAGCTCAGTAGAGCTCTGCTCCACACTCTCTGAGGACACGGGTTCAATCCCAGCACCACAAAAACAGGAGAAGCATGTGGCAATCTTCTCCTGAAATAATTAGGCACTGAAAACCCTATAAGGGTGGCTATGAGTCGGACCTGACTTAACGACACCTAACAATAGCAAAACAAGCCAGATATGCTGCAAAAATTGGGAGCATCACTGGATATTTCTGGTGAAATACAGGGTTGACAGTCCAGCAGTTAAAATATTATCTTTTTCTCACTGTAAATCTTAACTATGTAACACTTTTAACAAGTTCTTTTTAGTATTTCATTTTGTTTTATCTAATTGTGGAGTGATCTTTTATTGTTCCAGTCCTAAGAAAATAGTAACGGAAAGTGTTTACTTCAAGCAAAGCATGTGTACATGGCACAGTGTCAGGGAGTGTTTTGCTGTGGACAGAATGTTTGTCTCTCTCACAAGATTCATACAATGAACCCCTAACCCTCAATGTGATGGCATATACAGCTGGGGCCTTTGGGGTGACAATGTCATGATGGTGGAGTCCTCATAAGTAGAATGTGTGTCTCTTATAAGAAACACAAGAAAGATGATCTCTATTGCTCTCTTTCTCTTCCATGTGAGGATGTGAAAAAACAAGCACCTTCACACCCAGAACGAGGCCCTCAGCAAGAGAGAATCAGCAGTACCTTAATCTTGGACTTTTTAGTCTCCAAAACTATGATAAGCAAATGTGTGTTGTTTAAGCCACAAAGTCTGTGATATTTGTTAGAGCAATCTGAACTAAGACAGCAGTCGTTATATAGACACATAGATGATAGCCACAGGTGTTTACATATAATTACTTTTTATATATAAAGTGTTATTAATTGAATATTTGTGTCCTAAATCCATATGTGGAAGTCCTACTTTCTGATTTGGCTATGTTTGGAAATGGGAGTTCTAAGGCAGTATTGTTGTTGTTAGGTGCCCTCCAGTCAGGTCTGACCCATAGTAACTCTATGTACAAGAGAACAAAACACTCCCTGACACTGTGCCATGTACACAATCTTTTTATGTTCAAGCCCAATGTTGCAGTCACTATGTTTCTTCTCATTTTGAGTTGTGCCACATCAGCCAAATGAGGTCCCAGGGACTTTACTCTATTCCCATCATTAAGGTCAATTCTACCTTGAGGAGGCAACTCTTCCCCATTCTTTTCCTGAATGCCTTCCCACCTGGGAAGATCATTTTCTGGCACTCTATTTGACAGTGCTTCTGTGCTATTCACAGGGTTTCAATGATTAATTGTTTTGGGAGTGGGCTGCCAGGTCCTTTTCCCTAGTCTATCTTAGTCTAGAAGCTCAGCTGAAACCTGTCTACCATGGGTGGCCCTGTTGATATCTGAAATACCAGTGGCATAGCTTTCAGCATCAAGCAACACATGACCCCCCACAGCATTACAAGTAGTAATTAAGGTTAAATGAGATCACAAAGACAAGGCCCTAACCTGATAGGATTAATATTCTTACAAGAAGAGACACGGGAGAGCTAACACATGCCTGGTGCTTATTTTCTTTCTAAATGATTGCTAGATAGATAGATGGATGGATGGATGGATAGATAGATAGATAGATAGACAGACAGACAGACAGACAGACAGACAGACAGATAGATAAATATGCTTCATACTCTGAGCAAAGGCCATATTAGAAGGCAGCCAATTGTATGCCAGGAAAAGAACACTCACAAAAACCCAAATCAGCCAAAATCTTGATCTTGGACTTCTTGGCCTCCAGAATTATGAGAAAGAACATGTCTGTTGTTTAAGCCACCCAGTCTGTGGCATTTTATTACGGTAGCCAAAAGAACAAGGACTGACTATACTGTAATAATTCTACTTTCAGGGTGAGGAAGCTTCGGCCAACAGATTATATGTAGTAGCACATTATTATCATATCTTCTATTTAATGGACCAGGTTTCAAACCCAAGTGGCCTGATCCTAGACGATCATCTTTAGTGCTGGAACACACCACCAGTCCACCTCTCCTGACTCAATTGCATAATGAGGTGGGTCTTCTCATCCTCTAAATCAGTCTGTGGAATCATCGGGTGGAGCTCTGAAGCACACCTCTTCCCTTCCTGAAAATACAGATTCTCTTTCAATCTCTTACACTGTCTCATAGGCCAAGATGTGAAAAGAAAATGCAGGCATGAGACATTCTTTTAGATCCAACTGCTGAACATCAATTCTCTCAGCTTTGAGATAGCAGTCCCTGTCCTCTTGGAAATCTGCTCTCTTTGGCCAGGCTGGATCCATTACCCAGGGAGAATGTTTTCCTAAAGCACTGTGCCTATTACTACATTGTCATAATGGAAAACACTAGGTCACATTCTTTCCATATGGCACACTATGGCCAATGCATTTTATTGAGTGATACTTTAGTTCATCAGTTATTAATGGTTTTGGGGCCATGGAATGTCCTGATGATTTGAGGAAAATTATGGACATATTGCCCCAGAAAAATGCACCAGCAAAATGAGACAAGAGTTTCTGCACACATTTCAGGGGCTCAGGAATCAGCAGAAGCCCACCCTCCCTTTGGAAAGCCCTTGTTGTGTTTACAGCAATGTCATTTACACAGGAAGGACGAGGACCTCTAGCGCCTGTCTATATGACGATAGCAAATGAACTATCTAAGCCAGAAGAATTGGCATTTCTGTAACTGTGCATTTCTGGCCATTGCAGGACCTTGTTACATGTGTACCAGGCTTATCTTTATCTTGTAGTTCAATGCTTCATCTTTATTCCCACAGTCCCTTTGCTGCAACTTCTTCCTCTCCATAAGAAACAGGCAAAGCACAACACGTTACTCAGAAAGAAAGAAATGCTCTGCTCCCTTTAGAGGGGCACTGGTTTCTGAACCTTGGGAAAGGGGTGATGTTACCACACCACCAGCCAAGAGTTTCCAATGGCAACTGCAAGCAGAATAGCAGGGAATCAGTTCAACAGCTGACACCAAAATGCTTTTCCATATGTAAAGCTGCCGTAACCCCAAAAGAGACACTGAGAATAAACTTTGGGCTTTCTTTTCTTTTTGCTTAATACCAAATGGGTCAGGGGGAAGAGCCGGACGCTTTTAAAAATGCACTTATGATTTTGAATCCAAGCTGTGTGAGTACCCATTGGAGACAACTGTTCTCTCCTGGCCTGCTTTGAATAAACAATCACGGCTCTGTGTCATAGCGCTTCTTAACCAGATTCTAGCATTGAACTCTTGGCTCGCCATGGTTACTCGCATTTTAAACCAGCGGCTCCTTTTCCTTCCCCTTGGCTGAGATTCCTGCTTACTTGGCAGTGGCTCCTTCTCATTTGAACTTTTGCCCTCTTTTAATCTCCACCAAATTTTAGTCTAAAAGAGCCTTTCATGGGCACCTTTTGTTACTCTGAGTTCCTTTCTCGTGTGAGAACCGGCGTAGGGAGCTGGTTACTGGAAAACACTCAAGCGCCTGTCTTCCTCCTCTGTGAAACCAGCAGTGACAGGCTGTTTTGTGTATGTACTTTTTTTTTTTTTTTTTAAATTAAGGGAGCACAAGATGCAAGCTGTTTGCTGAAAACAAAATGTTTTCTTTCCAAAGCAAGTGAACACACACATATTTGCACACGTCCGTGGGACTCCACTCCTGTCCAATTTCCAGGGATGTCCCTCTTTACTTCTTCAGTAAACTGCTCTGCTGAGATTTATTTCAGATCAGAAGCCAAGCCAACGGAGAGTTTTATCTCCTCCTGACTTCCCACACCAGTCACAAATTCAGTGAGGCCTTCTAGGTCCTCGACATCCATGGAACCTGTTTCCCCCTCAAAAGAACAATGGGTATTTCAACCCCTCCTCCTATGTTAGACAATCTATTTCCTGTTGAAAAGGATCTGCATATACTCAGAACCTCAGGCTTCATCCTGTGCATTACCTGGGTCCTTCTCCTCAGCCTGGACTCATAGCCATCCAGTTCTGTTCTGTTGCTCCCGGTGTGTAATCCCTGATTCTGTCAGTTTCCTTCCCAGAATCAAAGCCGCCATCTCCCCTACCTTTCTCTCCCTGCGCCTCAGAGCACACAGGTATGCTCAGAACTGCCAGCTCTAACAACATGTGCAGCTGCTGGTCAGCTGGCTGCTAAAATATGGAAATACTTCCAGGGAGCTGGTAAATAATCATTTCCCTGAACCTCTCCACTCCACTGCCCTGGCTTGTCCCCACCCTGATTTCTTAATGATCCGGAAATTATCTGATTGAATCCTGGGTGATCAATGCCTTTCCAGACCACTGCTTCAACATTATGACCCGAATCCACTCAAATGGTCTGCCTTGGTGGTCGTTAAAACATATTGAACATTGCTGCTGTTGTCAGGTCCCATCAAGTCAGATCTGACTTACAGCAACCCTATGTACAACAGACGAAACACTACCCATCTCTGTACCATGCCTGGCACTATGGTCAGAGCTTCTCCGCCATTTATAGAGTATTCAATGGCTGATTGATTTTTGGGAGTGGGTTGCCAGGTCCTTCTCCCAAGTCTTCAGCACCCAGTATTCCCAGACATTCCCATCCAAGTATTAACCAGGCCCAACCCTGCTTAGCTTCTGAGATCTGACAGGATCAGATGCCACAGTGCTATGGCTTCAGGCAATTGAACACTAGCCCTGTCAATAAGTGTCTCTAGGTTTCAAAAGAGCAACCTCAAGGGTTTTGAAGAGCTGACTGAACCGGAATTTCTTTCTCCCACTCACCTTCTCCATCCATCTTCTATACTCCCATGACCAGAGTTCTCCCAAGAAACAGAAGTCACAGAAGGAGAAAGCTACCTCCTTATACACACATGCCACTAGTAGAAGGAAATGTCCATGAAGAAATGCAGAGAGGGCTCTCTCCACCCAACTAAGTAAGGGGCCTTCCAAGGAGCCCAGTGCAGAGATTTTGAATGCACACAGAAGAAATACCAGATTGTCCTCTCCAACTGGACCTTTCCAAGTTGTAGAAACTTTTAGCCTTAGTCAGCACATAGCATTTGACAAAAGAGGCCTTGGGAACACTTGACATTTAAGAGGAATTTATGTGAATCCCCTGAAGTTTGACAGTGTATGTAAAAATAGATATTGGTGTCTGCTGCCAAACTGGAAAAACTGGAAGATGAAAAGCTGGCTGGAGCTGCCTTCCACAGCAGGACAAGGAAGAGAGAGTCTGGCTGAGGCCGGAGTCTACCCAGGGGCGGACACAAAAGCAAAAGCAAGGCAGGAGTTTCCTTGAGACCAAGTGAACATGAGCTATCTTGACAGGATCACACTGTAGGAAGGGCTGAGGGTGAGGGGATCCTAGCAGAGTGGATCTCTGTGGACAAGGTCTGAAAGGGTGTGATTTCAGATCAGCTGGAAAGTACATCACCCACGTCATAAACGATGACCTGGAACAACCTCCATGAAAAATGTTTGGGCATACTGGCTGAAGAGCTCAATAAGAGAAAGAGGGAAGGAGGAAACAGATAGGCAAGAGAAGGGGAGGAAAAGGAGGAAAGGAGGACAGGAGAGGAAAGGTTATGCACATCAGAGCAGCATTTAGAAGCCTCTTATAATGGAGAACACATGGCCTATTTACTATTAGCCAAGAAAGAACTATAAAACCAGCAGCTAAACAAAAGCTTGAAAGGCTAAGGCAGAATTCTGAATGCTGAAATCACTGCCCTTCCTCTGCTGCACGCTCAGAGCCATGGGTCTGGCCTGAGCTATGAGAAAAAGACATTTAAGTCAAACTAGATGAGACTGGAATTTTGATTTAAATTGGCCTAGAAATTTTACTTGCTGAAATTGTTGTTGTGTTGTTAGGTGCTGTCAAGTCAGATCCAACTCAGAGTGAACCTGAGTACAGCAGAACGAAACACTACCCAGCACTGTGCCATGCACATCATCCTTTCATGTTTGAATCCACTGTTGCAGCCACTATGTTGCTCTTCATTTTGAGTCATGCCACATAAGCAAAAGGAGGTCCCGGGGGCTTTACTCTATTCCCATCATTAAGGTCGACTCTACTTTGAGGAGGCAGCTCTTCCCTATTTGTTTCATGAATGCCTTCCAGCCTAGGGGGCTCATTTGCTGGCACTCTATTTGGAAATGCTTCTCTGCTATTCATTGAGTTTTTAATGGCTAATTGTTTCAGAAGTTGGCTGCTGGGTCCTCCTCCCTAATCTTAGTCTGGAAGCTCAGGTGAAACCTGTCCACCATAGTGACCCTGCTGGTATCTGAGACACCAGCAGCATAGCTTTCAACATCACAGCAACACAAAAGTCCCTACAAGAGGACAAGCTGAAAGAAATATGGGGGCCTGAAAGTGTTGTGGAGATCTAAGTATTCTTATAATTGAAAATTACTAGGAAACTATGGAACTGCCTCAAAAACTCAGAAGAAGAAAAGGGAGATATGACTAGTCATCTCTTAAAACAGAAAATGAACATATTTTCTCTGTATATCCTTGCTCAATAATTATTTAGGTTTTCAAACATTCAGATTACTGAAGTACCTTTAATACTAATTGCTTTGTTGTTCAAGACTCGTCTAGTTGCAAATGACAGAATCCTGACTCAAACACGCTTAAGCAAAAGGACCAACAAAACAAAGAACTCCAGAGGTATTTTAGATCCATGAATAATCTAAGACTTCAAAATAATGTTATCAAGATGCTGGCTTTCTCATTATTTGAAATCCATTTGTCTTTGTTTGGTTTAATTCTGCATGCATGTTCTTTCTCAGTTGTACACATAATGGATCATACCATTCCTACTTAAGAAACCTTGCACACACACAGAAAAAGTGGGACATCACAGTAATAAATTTCCATTAGGTTCCCTAGCTGGCTGAATTATCTTGGATTCTATAGAAACTCCAGCCTATAGTACCCTGCCTGCAGCCATACCACTGTGGTGTCCGATCCCATAAGATCTCAGAAGCCAAGCAGGGTTGGGCCTGGTTAGTACTTAGATGGGAGACTGCCTGGAAACACCAGGTGCTGTAAGCTTGGGAGAAGGACCCAGCAGCCCACTCCCAAAAAATATTCAGCCACTGAAAACTCTATGAATAGCAGAGAAGCACTGACAATAGTGTTTTGCCTGCTGCACGTAGTGTTGCTATGAGTGAGACATCTATTAGACGACACCTAATTGATTTAAATTGGCCTAGAAATTTTACTTGCTGAAATTGTTGTTGTGTTGTTAGGAGCTGTCAAGTCAGATCCAACTCAGAGTGAACCTGAGTACAGCAGAACAAAACACTACCCAGCACTGTGCCATGCACATCATCCTTTCATGTTTGAATCCACTGTTGCAGCCACTATGTTGCTCTTCATTTTGAGTCATGCCACATTAGCAAAAGGAGGTCCCGGGGGCTTTACTCTATTCCCATCATTAAAGTCGACTCTACTTTGAGGAGGCAGCTCTTCCCTATTTGTTTCATGAATGCCTTGAAAACTAAATAACAACATAGTGCCCTCGTTGGTGATATACGTTATATGCCCATCTCTATGGTTAGGAAAGGTGGGCCAGCCTTACATAAACCATGAGAAATGAGTTTGCACAAATGAAGAACTCTATTACGAAAGAAGAACATTAGGGTGAAGGATATCGCTCTGTGGTAGCGCACTTGCCTAGCATGCACAGGTCATGGATTCTAACCCCAGCACCAAATAAAAGAAAGGGAAGGAAGGAGGTATTGAAACAAAGATAACATAAGGCCATTAGAGTACTCTCATTTACAGCCTCCTCTAATGGACCTCTATCCATTTTTTCCTTTCAATTTTGCTGGGTTTTGCTTCATGTATTTGGGGGTTCTCTTACTAGGTACATACAATGAGCTTTTTTTATTATGTATTAAATGTCCTTTGTCGCTAGTAATCATTTTTGCTTTAAAGCTCATTTTGTCTGATAACTGTATAGGTAAAGGATGGGGTGAGGAGGACAGAACAACATAACTTGATGGTGGACTAGAGTTCGGTAAAGTTTTTGAACAAATTTCAAGATTTTGAGTTTTATTAACATGGAAGGATTATTCACCAGGACTGAGAAAGGGCAGAAACAACAGATATGAGAATGAAGGAGGATGAACTTGCTTTGGAAAATTACAAATTTAATGATCAATGGAAGAAACAAGAAGTCTTTGGTGGTTGCTTCAGAATTACATTATCTATATTATTATTTGGACTATACCGCCATTTAAAAATTTCAAGCTATAGGTGGGCAAAGAAATATTCTATTCACTATTCTATACTGCGTAGCAGAGTTTAGAATATGTATAAATAGGATATGTGTAAATTAAAGGGTTGACTTAGAAAACATGACACTGTCATGAGTGTCCAGCCATTATAAACCAAATTTATTTCCCTGAGTGTCATATGTGTTTGGAGTTGTTTTTGTTTGTTTGTTTCTATTTTGAATCACGGGTCATTGAAGATTCTATTTCCTTTCTGTGGAATGCTTTTCCTTTCTTTTACTATTGAACTCTTGGCTAAGACAATTTGCCTATCAGTTCTCTGTTCAGATACCGTCTTCTCCAGAAAGCCTGTTCTAATGACTCAGAATTTGCTGTGTAATTTCTTTCATTTACCAGAGAGAAACATTTATTACACTGTATTATTTAGTAGCCTATTCTATGAGGATAGGTATTATTTCCTGCTCACTATTTTATCCCTAGTAGACAGCCTATGGAGACAGACTAGGCCAGTGCACTCTCAAAATAATTAGCCATTGGAAACACTATGAATAACAGAGAAGCACTGTCAGACATAGTGCCAGAAAATAAGCCCTGGGGCTGGAAGACATTCAAGAAAAAAAATGGGAATAGTTGCCTCCTCAAAGTAGAGTCAACCTTAATGATACGAATGGAATAAAGCCCCTGGGACCTATATTTGCTAATGCGACATGATTCAAGTGGCTACAACAATGGACTCAAACATAAAAAGATCACGTGCATGCAACAGAGTTGGATAATGTTTTGTTCTGTTGTAAATGAGGTCACTGAGTCAAAATCAACTCAATGGCACTCAACAACAACAACAACAACAGTAGATAGCATGATATGTGGAAATTCAACAAATCCTTTTTAAACTAATTATTACATATACTTAGTCATAATGAAAGAGCTCTCTGTCTTATTGCCTATTTTAGATCCTTGCACTAGAATATCTACGACTTAAATGGATTGCATCTTGGTCAAAATGTAGGGACAAGATAGCTTCATTTAAAGAGGAATGAGTGTCTCCAAAGTAGATGTCCAGAGAAAAAGATCAGAAAAGTTTCTTTGTGAAACTCTCATCAACTAAATTCTTTTCCCCAATCAAAATTCCATTTACCTCTCAAAGATGCCCAGTAATATGAATAAAGCTGGTTTTGGAAAGGTCGGCTGACGGGTGATACCATTAACTGAGCTTCATATGTTTGGGGCCTATATTTCAGTTACACAGCATATTTCATTAAATCTAAGATAAAGTTCATTGTGATATGCCCCATTTTATGTACCTTCAAAAATGAAAAATAAAACCTGCCAATTATGCTGTGACAGACTGATTAAGATACATCAATTGTGCTGAGGGTGGTGGCACACTTCTGTAACCTCAGCAACTCAGGAGGCTGAGGCAGGAGGATCACAAGTTTGAGGCCAGTGGCAGCCTGTGCCATTTATTGAGACCCTTTCTCAAAATTAAAAAATTTAAAAGGCACTGGGGGTGCAGCTCAGTGGTAGAGCACTCACCTAGCATGCATAAGGCCCTGTGTTCAACTACTCAATACAGTAAGAGAGAGAAAGAAAAAAATACCGATTGGAAGACACTTCAATTTCAGAGATATTAAAATGTAAAAAAGATATACGTCACAAACTCAATGAAGACTTAGAATTATACAATGTGGAAGTATCTAAGATTTCATCCACTCCAGTATTCATCAATTTATAAATAAACTGAAAACCAAACTTTGTAAGTAAACACAGGTACACAGATTTTGAATAAATCAATCAACCTTAGAGACCAGATGGGCTGGCTGTTCTAGTGTTAACATTTCTTAATTCTATGCACTAATATTAAATGTTAAGAAAGAAACCCAGGGGAATATATGTCATCATGAAATGACAAACATCTTATGTTAGAGATAGTTCATTTATCTCAACAAAAATGCACCTTTAATTTTCCCATACTCAAAATCCTGAATTCCAGCATCTGTCCCCAGTGAACCAAGGGTTTGCCTAGAAAGGGAGATTACAATCCAGTGTTTAGCAGTCAAGGAAATACCTCATGAGAGTTTTACATGCAGAATAGCGTATGTGACTTCTCTCCCTCTGCAACTTGAAAATGTTTCATTTAATTAAAGTCCATTTTCATTACATTAGATATTCAATATTTCTTAGGAAGAACTCACTACTTCCAATGGCAGCTTTAAACTTGGTTTTCTTTGGTAAATTTTAGCTTCTTTGCTTCCTAGTGCTGTAAATTTCATTTTAAAAGCCACATATTCCCCTTCTCTCTCCTTCATTTTCTCCTTCCCTTAACACCACAATTGAAAAACTCCCCCTCAACGCCACCTCCTTGCAAATTCCCTACCTACCTGGAACCCCATGCCCTCCTTTCATTACCTTGCTAATAACAAAAGCATCTTCATTTTCTCTGGAATTCATGCAGATGAAACATCTTAAGCTCAACTAAATAATTATCCACCTACTTTATTTCTTCCCAAGTAAAAACAATCCTGATTGACTGAAAAATCATCAGGTTGTTGTCATTAGAAACCTTAATGTGAAATCTTCCTTAAAATATTCCTTCTTCAGTTTTCTGTTTTTAAGGCAGGAAGTGGTAAAATTAAAGGAATTTGTAGGTCATATTAGAAAATGCCACCAGATAAATGAAGGCACATTTAATTAAGCTAGTCATCGTAAATGCATGCAGCATATGACTGGAATGCCAAAGAGAACCACAGAGCTTGAGGGGTTTGTGGTTATTTAGCTTGCCATCAACCCTTGCAGCAGCCTGTGGGGTCCCTTGAGAACTGTGCTCAAAGCAATGCTCACAGTGTAACTGGAACGGTGGTCAGGGGCTGCCAGGTAGCAAACGCTCACCTGAGCAAGTGAAGACAAAGTGTCTCAGCAGATGCAAAGCCCAGCTGCTTTATCAAATTTACTTAGCAGAACACACTCTACTTAGAAAGACTAGAGGAAATCATGATTTTGTTGGAGAAAATCTCGGCAACACAATCTCAAGACTGCTAATTATTCCTGCTTGTAAATTCTATACTTACATATGTACACACACACAGACAAACACACAAAACCTATTTTTAACCAGTAAAAAGTCCATTCTCAAGCCAAAGTTAGCCACGGAGCAAAGCTTGATTTGCTGCACTTTCTCTTCTAAGGATGCCATTTTTCTCCCCCTTTCTTCACCCAAGGCATCTCTTTCCTCCTGACTCTGACTCCTTAAACTCCTCCCCATTAGTTTGTTCACTAAGGAAGTGCCTCAGCCTGTTTGGGCTGCTATAACAAAATAGACTGGGTAGTTTATAAACAACAGAAATTTTATTTCTCACAACCAAAGCCCAAAGAATCCAATATTTAGGTTCCAGCAGATTTGATGTCTGGTAAGAACTCTGCTTTAGCATTGGTGGCCTGATCCTGCTTCCTCACATGGCAAAAGAGACAGGGCCACTCCCTTCCATCTCTTATGAGGGCACTTACCCAATTCCCAAGCTATATCACTTTTCTAAAGGCCCCATCTCTTAATGCCATTACGTTGAGTTTTGTTGTTGTTAGGTGCCATTGAGTTGTGTCTGACTCATAGAGACCCTCAATGGGTTTTCAATGGCTGACTGTTTCAGGATTGCCTGGGGAGTAGATTGCCCCATCCTTCTCCCACTTTTGTGGTGCTGGGAATCAAACTCAGGACCTCAGAGACTGCAGAGCAGCGCTCTACCAACTGAGCTAAATCCCAGCCCCACACTGAGTTTTAGGTTCCAATATATGCATTTTGGTGGGACACCAACATTCAGGTAATAGCACAAAGTACTGGAAACATGCTACCATACCAGAAGTCTTTTTTGTGACCAGGAGAGGGTCTTTAAGTGCAGAGAGTAATTCAATGTGAAACTGAACTTGGTAACTGGGATTTGGAAATTATGTTGTTCTTTCCTGGCTATCTCAGTAGCTTGGTGTCTAGGAGGAGTCCATTTGATATACCATTTTCTACTGCCAGTGGACATTATCCATAGATGTTTTTAAAAATATGGCAGCTGGAAAAGATTATGATCAAATGTTCATCTTAAACCATCCCCCCATATATTCTAAATTTGGAAAGTAAGGCCCAGGGAAGCAGGAAAATTATTGCCAGAGGCAATTCCCACTCTCGTCAGTTCTCAGTTTAGCAGCTTCCAGAAATCCTACTTTGGGAAAACTGACTCTGTTGAATTTTTGGTACAGCAAGCTAAATAATGTAGCATATGTCATCTGAGAATGCTGAAGCAATCTATTGAGTTCATAGACCTCCCCCATGTTTCAGAGATATTTAAACTGAACAAGTTTATTAAGGCAAAGGCTGTTTAAAGAAGTCTTTCAACTTTATCACATGGTGCCACAATGTTGTTGCTGTTGTTAGGTCCTTTCAAGTCAGGTCCAACTCATAGTGACCCTATGTGCCACAGAAAGAAACATCCCCCTACACTCTGCCCTTGCTTCTCTGCTGCTCACAGGGTTTGCGATGGCAGATTGACTCAGGAGTGGGCTGCCAAGTTCTCCCATTTTTGAAGTGCTGGGGATTGAACCCAGGGCCTCAGAGCACAGAGAGCAGCACTCTACCAAATGAGATAAACCCCAGCCACACAGCCCTAGATAAGATGGTATTAAACACGCTGATGGTGGATAGAAGCTATCGGCTCCAGCCCTTGATATGAGAACACCTTGGTAGAAATCCTTTCACCTGTCTGCTTCCTGCACTATGGCTAACCAGGTGCTCTGAAGACCTCCTGCTTCTGTATGTTCCCCAGGACACCATATTCAAGCATTATCATTTTCATTTCGGTTACTACAGATTTTCAAAGCCCCTCTCACAATCCCTGCCATGTGAACTTGAGTGGAAAGCTGGGGACTAAGTGCCCCAGGGTCAGGAGAAGTAGTAGTGACCTAACAGGAAGCAGGATAGTAGCACTGCTCTTGGATACTGAGTCTTGGGCAAATATCAAAGAAGGGAAACTGAGTCTAAGACTCTTGAGCTGATCTGAGGACTTGAAGTTTTCTACCATCGACGGCACCCAAAGCCACAGCTGGAAAATGCATCCAGTGGGAAAGAAAGTTTGATCTGTAGAATTCCCACCAAATACATCAAAAAATGTGCTCACAATCAAAGATCAATAGCAAATAAGAAGGCAAACTGTCTTAGTTATCTATTGCAGTATGTGTAGCAAATGACTACAACTCAGGACCCTCAGTGACACTTATTACCTTTCTGTTTCTAAAGGCCAGGGATATGAGGACTTAGATTTGTATACTGCCTCAGGGTCTGTTATAAACTCACAGCTCTCTTAAATCTTGACTAGGACAAGAGGACATACACTCAGTAGCCCAGCATGGTGGTCTGGGTTATTGATGGAGAACTCAGTTTCTTTGTGTGGGCTTTAACTCAGGCTGGCCATGTCCTAATCACATGGCAGCTGGTTTTCTCTAGACTGATCAACCCAGGAAGGAATAAGCCAGATAGGAGCTCTTTATTTCACATCCTAATCTTGAATGAAAATATGGGCAAATTTCTTTGTAATCATGGAGCAAAAATGGGTAACCATGGAAGAAGAAGAAGAAGAGGAAGAGGAAGAGGAAGAGGAAGAAGAAGAAGAAGAAGAGGAAGAGGAGGAGGAGGAGGGGGGAGGGGGAGGGGGGGAGGAGGAGGAAGAGGAGGAGGAAGAAGAAAGGCAAGAAGAAGAAGGGGAGGAGGAGGAGGAGGTGGTGGTGGTGGTTCTTGTTCTTGTTCAACCACATTTATATTAAGAAGTTCTGATTATCAAGCCATTATTAAATGAATAAAAACAAATGGTAAGCTGAGAGATACTGATGCTTCACTTAACAAAGGGATACAGGGGAAGAATTGATGCTTTTGAATTATGGTGCTAGAGATGAATACTGAGTATACTATGGATGGCCAAAAGAACGGATGGACCCATCCTAGAAGAAGTGCAACCAGAGTGCTCTTTGGAAACAAAGATAGCTAGACTGCTTCTTATGTATTTTGGACATGTTGTCCGGGGGGATCAATCCCCGGAAAAGGACATCATGTTTGGGAGAATGGAAGGTCAATGAAAAAAAGGAAGGCCCTCAACTAGACAGACTGACACAATAGCTGCAATAATGGGCTTAAACATAAAAAAGATCAGGTGACTGGCACAGTTTTCTTCTGTTATGTAGGGTCACTATGAGTCAGACCCAACACAACAGCACCTAACAGCAACAACAATAACAAAAGTTTAATATCCAAAATATGTAGATAATGTCTATAAAGCAATGGCAACCTACTCAGTAGAAAAACAGGCAAAGGCAAAAGCATAGGCACTTAAAAGAGGAAAAACCAAATTTGGTCAATATACCTATAAACAAGTCCCTGTCATTGTTAATAATCAAGGAAATTGAACTTACCACCATAAAAAGACACAGTTTTGTACCTATTTAATTATTCAAATTAAAAGTCTGACATTTCTAGGTTCAAGAGAAAAGTAAGTTAAAGGTAAAGCCAGGCGACACCAAATTGTTATAGTCACTTTGGAAAACAATTTGGCATTCTCTTCCAAAGGTAAATATTTAAACATCATTTCTTCCCAATAGTTGTATTTCTAAGTCAGTGGTTTTGACCCACAGAGGATATGTGGCAATGTCTGGAGACACTTTTTGTTGTCACAACTTGGGGACACTACTGTCATCTAATGGGTAGAGGCCAGAGATGCTGCTGAGCACCAGGCAATGCACAGGACAGCCTTACACAAGAAAGAATTATCTGACTCCAAGTCAATAGTGACAAGGTCCAAAATCCTGCCCTATGTATGTACACTAGAAGAACTCTTGCACATCTATGCACCAAATGATGTAGAATATATTCATGCAGCAACAACAAACTAGAAGCAGTAATTCCTCTTTGACAAGAGAATAATCAATTGTGACATAGTTATTTAATAGAATATACCCAATTGGTTGACCTATGATAACTACACATGTGAATTTAGTGATTTTAGTGATACGATGCAAAGTGTAAAAGACCAAATCTTGTGAGAAGATATCCACCGTGATATACTTAATGTAATGCTCAAAACAAGCAAACTCAAAAAGTCTGTTATTTAAGCATACTTATAAGTATATGTTCCTGCAGCCATAGCCCTGTGGCATCTGATCCCATCAGATCTTGGAAGCTAAGCAGGGTCGGGCCTGGTTAGTCCTTGGATGGGAGACCGCCTGGGAATACCAGGTGCTGTAGGCTTGGGAGAAGGACCTGGCAATCTACTCCCAAAAATCAATCTGCCATTGGAAAGAGTATGAATAGCAGAGAAGTGACAATAATGTTTCACCTAACGACAACAGTGTTTCACCTGTTGTACATAGGGTTGGTATGAGTCAGACATTGACTCAATGGCACCAGTAAGAACAACAACATAAATATATGAAAAAACCATTAAATAGGTTCGGCAATAACAACACAAAGTGTTGGCTATCTCATGCAAGATGAAGGGAAGATTTCAGGGAGAGGAGAAACAGAAGGAGGTATTGTAACCATGTTCAAATACTTAGATTGGATGATGAGTTCACAGTTATTCATCACACTATCAACCTTATAACCTATATGTACATACACATGTATGTCACATATATTCTTTTGTACCAAATATTGTATTAAAATATTGTTGTTTTGTTAGGTGCCATTGAGTCAGTATCCAACTCATAGTGACCCTCATGGGGTTTTCAATGGCTGTTTCAGGATTGCCTTGGGAGTGGATTGCCAGGTCCTTCTCCCATTTTTGCAGTGCTGGGAATTGAACTCGGGACCTCAGAGACTGCAGCAAAGTGCTCTACCAACTGAGCTAAACCCCAGCCCATATTAAAATATAAATAACTAAAAATCATTCAGGGCAGAGATTGTTGGTTGGTTTGTACAACATA
This sequence comes from Pedetes capensis, assembly GCA_007922755.1. Taxonomy (NCBI): domain Eukaryota; kingdom Metazoa; phylum Chordata; class Mammalia; order Rodentia; family Pedetidae; genus Pedetes; species Pedetes capensis. Next base: position 4,267 of record VMDO01012124.1, on the reverse strand, counting down.
ACCACACATGTAACTTTTTATTGTCAGAGAAACCAACTGGTTTTCATCCAGTTGAAAAGCAAAGGTGCTACTATTTTTGTGTTAAAAGTTAGGCTCAAAATGGATGAGGTCTTCTCTGTCAACTTATTAGAATAGCTGCCACCACACCAATATTGTTGGCCCAAGTACCTCTTATATTTGCACTATGTTGGCAATAAAGACAGGACAAATTTAAACACAAACATACAGACATATACTAATTAGAAAAACCTTTTTCTCTCTCTATGTAGTGTAGTAATATACTGGTAGGAGCATAATATATTATGCAACAGCAATGAGAAAAATGGATGACTTGCTGGATTTCTTTGTCCCTGATCCTTATTAAAAATCAAATTTTCAAAATCAAGTACCTTTAAACTATGGTTGAGAAAATTCACAAAACCAAATGATGGAGTACCTTGACCACCTACCAGTTTTAAGCAGAATTATGAAGATTTCTTTCCTTTTTCTTTTTTGTTCTAACAAAGCTCTCCAAGTGCCAGCCTGTGCCTTATTCTTATTCTCAGCTGACTTTCAAATAATCCCTGTTAGAGTGTTAATTGAAAAGTAAGGTATTAACCGATTATAGCTTTGTATGATCCCTCCTAGGGTGATTTTTATTTTCATAGGGACTCATAAAGGTTGATGTGGGTAGCTGGGAGTGAAGCTGAGAGATGACCTTCAGAAGGCTATAGCTAACTCCAACACCTAACGAAGCAAATAAAGAATATTTGTTATGCAGCCTCTCAAAGGTTGGCAAAACCTTGCTTCAGGATCTGTTCAAACATCTAGGTTCTACCTACCACTTTTGGAACTGAGCTGCAATAAAACTTGTTACTCTCCTGACCCAAGAGAAAACATTTTATAAATAATAGTGTCAAGAATTATTTGGTCAATATTTAGACTTGAAATGCCCTGAAGAGTGAGAAAGCTAAGGAAAATAAATAGATTTGGAGAAAGTACAAAGGCCAAAATCAATCAATAAAATGCTTAATAGTGTAAAGACAAGGAACTTTTCAAGGGTCCAAGAATAAAGGTCAACTATGAAATAGTCATGAAAAAAAAGAAAAAGAAAGAAAGAAACGTAAAGGAGGGGGATATAGAAGATTTCCAAGGAGAATGCAAGCATATGGGATGTGTATCTCTATTTACAAAGTAATCATCCCACCACTTTCCTATTTCAAAGTACTTGACATTACAATTTCTCCTCCTCATAAGAAGCAGAATCAACCCTAATAAAAGAGGTATCCCTGACTCAGGCAAAAACTGATCACTACTGAGTCCAAATCCAAGTGTTCAGAAGTGGTTCATAAATTTTACTGTGCAGACTCATCCAATGGTGTTTACATAAAATGAAGATTCCAAAATCTGGGCTGAGGTGATTCCAATTCACAGGCTCTGGGGAAGGATCCCAGCATCTGCATTTTATGAGCTCACTGGGTGATTCTAATGCACGTGGTGGATCATAGTTAAAGAGGCTTCCAGAAGCCTAACCCAGGGTTTGTACCCAATGCTTGTACCCCTCCATGGTGTATCCTCTCAAACTACATTTGGCTGCAGGCATTGGAGAAATCTGCTTTGCTTAAGTAAAACCTGAGTATCCCTGTCCTCCGAGGCACCATATACCCCTTGCTTTCTGTACAGACAGAACCCTCAGGTACTGTGGCATGAGGTTCCTGCAGAAACCCACTCATCTCACCCAGGCATCGGTGTGAAATCGTGAGGGACCTGATACTCCAAGGGGACTCCTTGACCAAGGGAGGCAGGAGTCAGCAGGTTTATGTTCCCCTTTCTTATTCCTCATGAGTATAATTTTCTGAAGCTCATTCTACTATTTCACCATATGAGAAATGTTAGGTGTTGCTGAGTTGGATCTGACTCTTGGCAACTGTAAGTACAGCAGAACCAAATACTACCCAACACTGTGCCATGCACATGATCTTTCTATGTTTGAGTGCATTGTTGCAGTCACTGTGTTTCTTCTCATTTTGAGTCATGCCACATCAGCAAATAGAGGTCCCTGGGGCTTTACTCCATTCATATCATTAAGGTTGACTCTACTTTGAGGAGGCAACTATTCCCCTTTTTTTTCTTAAATGTCTTCCAGTCTGAGGGGCTCATTATCTGGCACTATACTTGACACTGTTTCTCTGTTATTCATAGGGTTTTTCATGGCTAATTGTTTTAGGAGTGGGCTGTCTGGTCCTTCTCCTTAGTATGTCTTAGTCTGGAAGCTCAGCTGAAACCCATCCACCATGGGTGGCCCTGCTGGTATGTGAGATATGAGTGGCACAGCTTTCAGCATCACAGCATTATGCAAGCCTCCACAGCACGACAAGCTGACAGACACATGAGAGAGTTGGGAAACAGTAGGAATGAACCCCAGTTTCTCATTCAAAGCTTTCCTCACTTGCAGATGCTCAAAGACACAATTTTATGCTCAGTTAAGATGGAAAATAGCATTAGGTTTGAAGATAAATCTATTTACTCTAGAGGCATTTTGCTAAATTATTATACCAAAATGCTAGGGATTTTTTCACCAAACTACAAGGATAAGCAGCTATTTAACACACCCTTCAATTGGCTTTCCCTTTCCTCTCTTGTCTTTATCCCCTCTTCTCAGTCTCCTAACCCTATTTTCTGGGATCTTACCCAAAATTAAGCTACCACAGGTGAAGTGTTGTCACATATCCTGCTTTCTGGCAAAGCCCCAAAGCTGAGTGAAGGTTCTGTGAAGGATTGTCTGGAGATTGGGCCTGGACACCAAGGAGCTGACGGTGAAGGAGACATAAGGGGCCCTGGGTGTATCCTCTAGGTTCTTCTACCTCCAGAGCAGTGTCATTTTGATCTGTTCTGCATAAGTACCTCCTGGATTTATTTCCTTACAAATAAAGTTGTGGAGCTAAAAGGCATGTGAAAGAAACATTCAAATCATAGCAGCAGGACCTGAATTTCATGACTTCTGCAACCTGAAACGAAGCATATAATATCCCAAACAGTTTTCTAGTCAACATCACAGGTTGTCAAGAGAATGACATAGGGTTGGAGTCAAGATGGCAGACAGATAACAAATGCCTTCTGTTCCAGAGTAATGGGAAGCCTCGATTAGGGGTTTGAAACTCAAACTGAATAAACAGAAACAGTGATAATTTAGTTTGAGGGATAGAGAATGAAACTAGGCGTACACTGAAATCAAGGATTTGGCTTTGGAGGAGCTACACAGTGGTCAGTAGCGGGACTGCCACCATTTAGCCACCATTTAGCCATCACACAGACTGTGGATAGAATCCCGGAGACTTGGAGGGGACTTCGTGCACACGTACCCATGGGGGCCGGACCCAACACGGAGTGCAACCTTGGCAGCACACTCTCACCCTGCCTGTGGGACACAAACTACAAATTCCGGGTGAGTTCGTTTGAGGTGGCACACAGAATTGCCATCCATAGCGGCCATAGAGCGAACGGGGAACCGGTGCCAGTGATACGTGTATAGAGCTGAGACGCGGCTCCCTCCCTCCTGTTGTGGCGGGTCAGGTGTACAGACGCGATCTGTACACAGATATATGGGCACACATATACCTGGATCCCAGACACACCAGAGGTGAGCCCAAATCAACCCACTGTACTGTGGAGAAATCTAGGGTTTGTGGAGGTAACTGAGCCCCACCCAGACAGAGAGCTCCTTTTCAGCAGAGCCTAGTGGCACAATTAGCCACAAGCAGAGCAGTTCAGAGCGCAATCACGGCACATGACAAAATCTGTTTCAGATTCCCTCTGGGTCAGCGGGAGAGCATCCCGCCCACAAGAGGATATGGTCCTCCCAAGAGGGCGAAAAGCCATGCAATAAAAAACTCCATGATAGCAGCCATATTCCCCCCATGCTGTAGGTTTGGGGGAGGAAATCTCTGATTTGGGGAATTGACGCCCAAACTACGTGGGGCAGGGAGAACTCCAGGGAAGACCCCACAGGTTCTACTGCCTCTTGAACAATATAATAGTAACAGAATATTTTGTGGAACAGTCTCTTTGGGCACTTGGTGCCCTGATTAAATCCAGGATAATATGGAGCGTTTTGCTATATCGACCCAATAAGACAGACTATTATTGAGGATTGTGTGGAAACACTGCCACCCTGAGTTCGGTAGGGAGCACCGCATCCTGCAGTATCGACTCCACCTGGTCGAACTGGGTGTCCTCAGTTCAGATTCCACCTCCAAGAACATATAAGTGCTTTTTTTTTTTTTTTTTT